>JASCZW010015516.1:0-20410 GCA_034211315.2 Aedes japonicus | reverse complement strand
GTAATATCTGTCACACTGTTTCTCATTGCGATGAACTCAGTGTTTGAACGCATCCCGAAAACGTACACATCCTAGTGTACGCTGACGAAGGCATCATGTCGTATTTGGTAAATACGCAAGGGCAGTCAGAAGCAGGATACAAAAAGCTGTGGATAATGTGATTGACTGGGCAGAAGGGGTTGGGTTTAGGATTTCCCCCGAGAAGTCTAAAACCCTGCACGTCTGCTTTGGTCATACTCACTGGCCTAGGTTACCCCACGTTTGAATCGACGAGCTAGAAGTCAAGGCAGCGCCTATGAAGCTTCTTGCGGACGAACGACCACAAACTACGTTTGTGAAGCACGCCAAGGCAGTGAAGTCGAATGTTAACGTAAAGTTGAACGTTCTTAGGGCCTAAACGGCTACTTCTCCGAAGCTTCTCGCTGTACATTGACCAGATTGCACGGGCGATGATCGTACCGTGTATACTCTGGATCGGACTATGGAGCAGGGGTGGAATATCCCTGCGCTGAGAATCCTGAACCTCAATACAATGAGCATTTAGGATCTGTGGCAAGCTCTTCGGACCTCACCCATAGCTTCCCTATTGGTGGAATGTGGTAAGGTCCTGTCCACGCACGGGAATCCTCTTCGGTAGCTCTCACGCCTGGCAACGGCGGATGGAATGATTTGGGGTAGGTCACTGGTTCGGTTTTACGGTGGAGAAACTCTTCAACTCTAGCCTTGAAAAAGGTTGATTCTCGTGGCTTTGATCGGAGGAGTAATTGAAACTTCACTGCGTCGCGTTGACTATTTGGACTTATATTTTTCGGACTGTTGTTCACAATAGTTTCATTTGAACTGCAATAACGTGACCGGTAGTGCGGGTTGCTTTTATATCCAGCTGCTATGCGATCAAGAGTGGTCGCATGGTGGTATTCTATGCCTATTGAGGCGATACTAATGGAGTGTACTGGTGCTGTGTAGGGTGTATAACAATTGTGTTGGCATTCGACTACTGAGTAGAATGCTGTTCTATCGTTTTGTACACGACAGTCCCCTTGGCAAATGTCGTAACTGAAGACATGGCTACCAAATCCATGAGGTTACTACAAAGGGACCCCGCTCTTTGCTACAGACCTACCGTCTGTAGAGCAAAAGAGTGGTGGTGTGATCTTACGGGAGTAGAGATTCCCACGGTGTGTCAGCTTCTAGGCTGTGGCAACGGGCATGGGACTCTACGCGCCCCAAAGTGGACTGGCGCATCCGGCAGTTATGTGGGGCAAGGGCAAACCCTGAAGTCACGAAAGCAGCCTTTGAAACTGCCTCCACATTCGAAGGCCTGAACCTGCTGTTTACGGACGGCTCGTTAATAGAGGATGAGGGTGGCAACGGAGTATCTGGGAGGGCTATAAGCCGTTGCGGTCAGTTACCCGGCATTTGCGGTATCTTCTCAGCTGAGGCCTATGCACTCTTGCAGGCATGCAAGTTGTCAAACGGGTCTCAGACTGTTGTGTTTTCTGACTCCGCGAGTTGTCTATCCGCCTTTGAGCATGGGCAGGTGGGACACCCGTGGCTGATGGAGGTGCAACAGTTTACTAACGTAACCTTCGTCTGGGTACCTTTACACGCAGGTATACCAGGTAATGAGGCTGCTGATAAACTGGCAAACTAGGGTCGTCATACTCAACAGGGGACCTCCCTGTCCCTTACAGTGACGCTACCCGCTTGGTGAAGCAGGCCTCTCGATACGCTTGGGAGGAATCTTGGTATAACAACCGAGAGGCGTTCCTCCGGCGTATCAAGAATACAACACAAAAGTGGAAAGATATGCCCTACCCTCGAGATCAGAGGACTCTGACTCGTCTGAGGTAGGACATATCCGACTTACTCATGGGCCTCGAATCAACGGTAGTAAGGCTTACTGCCAGAGGGTGCGTAGCGGATTTAGATGTTAATCATCTATTGGTGGAGTGCCCTGCTGGGCACAACTAAAGGTCGGAACAGGAGTTATAGGCTCAATACGTGAAGTATTGTATAACGACCGTAGTACAGAATTATCTGTACTAAAGTACCTGAGGGCGTTGGACATATATGATAAAATACAAGCCAGCGTATAGAGGTCGAACTTCAAAAGAAAGTTTTGAATGCAGACCACAGTCATAGACCTCCAAGCGGCTTGTAAATAAGGGTCAGTGATGAAACATCGAAATGTCTTGTAGGTTTTCGATAAAGGAAATAAGGGAATAGGAGCGAAATATGAAATAAGCAGAGGGAATGGAGAGCACACTACAATGCTCAGGTGCTTGCGGTCCTTATGCCGTCTCGAATGAACTAAAACGTCTACAGCAGACGTACAGTTTAGAGAGACGTTAATAGAATGAATCACCGAATCTTCAATTACACTTGATTCGCAGCTAGGTCTCTCCATCTAGGCTGCGCCCCACCTCGCCAGATCGATGAATACCTGATTAAAAGCGAGCACCATCTTTGCAGAGTTGAATCCGGCATTTTCACAACATGCCCAGCCCAGTGTATCCTTCCAGCTTTTGCCACCTTCAGAATAGTTGGGTTGCCATAGAGTTGAGCGAGCTCGTGATTAATTCTTCGCCGCAACAAACCGTTCTCCTGCACACCACTAAAGATGGTCATAAGCCCGCATCCTCTCTGAGCATGTTCTCATGGCCGTAGACAAGTCACAGGAGTGCAGGAGAGAATCTTTTTGACCGCAGTATTCTCTGCACCCAGCAATAAGCACGACTTTCACTGATGATGCGCCTTCCTATTCCACCACTAACGTTGTTGTTTGCCTTAAGCAAGGATCCAAGGTAGACGAATGCATCCACAACCTTGAAAGTATCACCGTCTATCATAACACTGCTACCTATACGAGCCCGTTGTTTTCGAAGCATTCACCACCAGCCTGACTTTTCTTGCTACACGTATCAGGTGAGTGTACTGGTTCTTCGTACCGCGTCTGTTAAATCCAACTCGTCGCATGACACTTTCTCGGAATTGAATAGAAGGCAGGAAAGTCCATCGCCTTGTCAAAGTCCCCAGCTTGGTCCAAACGTACTAAATTGTTTGCATGAAATCTTCGCGTAGCTACGGACCTGGAATTCACGGCTTTTCTGAAGAGTTTGCTTCACAGTAAAGATCTGGCCCGTTGTCAAGCGGCCTTTGTCGAGGTTGGCTTGATAACTTCACACAAACTCATTCGTGGGATCTGGGATAGCACTTTGTAGGTGGCATTCAGAATTGTGATCGCTCAGAAGTTTTCTCTCTCCACCTTTTCGCTTTTCTTGTTGATGAGTCATATGACCCTTCTTTCCACTGCTCTGATAAAGGTGTCCCACATCAAATTGCATCACGAAAAAAATGCTGTAGAAAATTGCCTGTAGAACTGTATGGAACAATTTTGACCTTGATCGGATGTCAGGAAGTGGTCCATTTTACCCGATTTCATCTCATAATTTCATAACCTCATATGCCATGCTGTTTTGAAGGTCGGCGCTTGCAATATTGCTCTCACTTGCACTGTACTCACGTAAAAATGTCAAATGGTCAAGCAGTTGTACTACAAAATAGAGCATCTCATCATGGCAGAATTCAATTGTAGGAAACGAATACCTCTATTTGTACACAAGTATGAACATCTACCAGATCTCGTCATCAAACTGGTAAACCATAATTTTTAGGAACATATCTGAAACCTGTAAACGATTTTACCTTCAGTTCTTTAAACCATAATTTTGAAACTATCTGTGAACTATATGAAATTGATTTGGAATGCTTTTTAGCACTTTTAACGACTGTTCCAGAAAGCATAAGCACACCTTATTTTAACGGTCACTTTGAATATCATGAAATATTTCAACATGTTTAGGCTGCGTCCTTTTGTTTGCACATTTCTGAATGACAAGCAATCTTCGAAGCAATCTAATCTAATGAATCTTATGACAATCTTCAAAACCGTATGGTATATGAGTTTTTTTTAAATTATGACAGGAAATCTGGTAAAATGGACCATTTCCTGAGATCCATCCTAAACAAAACCATCATCATATGATTGTTCAGACATTTTTACATAAGTACAGAGCAAGTGGGAGTAATATTACCAGCAGCGATTTTGAAAACCGCATGGTTTATGACATTATTAAATAATGAGGGAATTCGGGTAAACGGACAATTTACTTAGGTCCACCCTAAACAAACCATCACCATTCGATTTTCCGGGTAATTTTACCTAAGTACAGTGATAGTGAGCGCTAAGTTATTGGTGCCAATCTTCCGAACCACATGGTATATGAGTTAATGCATGTATGAGGAAAATCGGGTAAAATGGACTACTTCCTGACATTCGTTCAAAGCAAAAATTGTTCTATACAGTTTTTCAGCTTTTCACAAAATTTAAAGGGTATTTGCGTTCAAGGTATCATAAACAACAAGGTTAATTTTTACGTTACAATTCAAGTTTGCATCCAAAATAAGGGTAGAAATGGGCAAAGCGGGATACTTACTATGAACAACTCCAAATGAAACCGTAAAGAAAAAGCTTATCTCATGGGAAAAAATGCGGGAAATTGAACTGTATTCATTTGATTTCCCGCATTTTTCTCATAAGATAAGCTATTTTTCAGAACTCCTTCTTTTTAATTTATTTTCCGTGGGTCTATTTCCTCACATGGTTACAATCACCTGCGCCAGGGAGACGACTCTACCACCTGGACCCTAACTATCGACTCATGACTATGAAACGAGACCAACGGCTTTACTTCCCTTCCGAAGGAAGACGTGACCAAGATTTTTTCGCCTCAGAAAAACTACCGACGTCGACTGGGATTGAACCCAGACCAACTGGGGTGCCAAGTAGCAGTGACACTTACCACTGCACCACCGACGCCGGCAATTTCAGAACTCCTACCCTGCGCTGTCTAAATTAATGTGATTTTGGATCCATTTTTGCCCACTGTGCAACGTCACGAATTGATTTTGCGTATGCACCTGAAAAAACCCTCAACTCTCTCATTGGGACATCAGAAAACATCGTGTGATTAAACGTTACTACGAAACCCTAACCATCGAACGGAAGGAGAAATTTAGTCAGAACGGATATTCTATTAGTGATCAGGATCAAACGCCTGTCGCGAAAGTGTTTAAGTGGAATCCCAAGGCTTTGGCCAGGAATGTGGCCATGAATTTAAATATGTCCAAGTCTTTCGTTCAGAGATCCAAGGACCGGGAAGGACTGCATGCGTACAAAGCGCAGAAGGCTCCAAATAGTGACGAACGTCAAATACAGTGGGAAATGCACGAGCCCGAAAACTGTACATCCAGATTCTGACGAAGCCTCATTGTCTCATCATGGATGATGAGACTTACATCAAGGCGGACTTCCGACAGTTTCCGGGGTTACTGTTCTTCACCGTCCAGCACAAGTTTAATGTTCCGAAGGAAGTAAGGAAGCAGAAACTTTCATAGTTTGATATAATTCTATATCATTCAACTAACTTGGGGTCCTTTTTTACGCAAACCTCGTTCCAGACGTCCCGGTCCTGGCACATCCTCGGGACCAAATTGTCCGGAGTCGTGTCGTAACCGCTTACGGCAATCATGCCGGATCTCGCGCCGTCAAAGCGAGGACATGCGAAGAACACGTGTTCGGCAGTTTCCTCAACTCCCGCGCACTCGCTGCATGCCCATATTTGTGCAGGTATTGTCTAAAACAGCCGTGGCCAGACAATATCTGCGTTAAGTGGAAGTTCACTTCACTGTGTCACCTACCGACCCACCCGGTTAATTCCGGGATTAGTCGGTGGGTCCACCGACCTTTGGTGGAGTTGTTCCATTCCCTTTGCCACTAACCATGGATGCGGCTCTAGTGGTCTTTCGAATACTTATTGTTCCACGTTGTTCGAAGCACTCTACGTCCTCTTTATGACCATGCCTATTGGCATCATCCCCGCTAGGACGCAGATGGCGTCGCGTGATACCGTTCGGTAACCATTTGGGGTCTGGTTCGAATCAAAATGCACTTGGAGATCCCACATTGAGTACCTGAAGTAAAAGTGCCAGCAAAGATTCAACTTTCTTCGAACAATTACAGGAAGCTGGTGAGGCACGCATCCGCAAGATCTTCTAACGTTGTACCGGACAACGATTTTGTCGGTTATCGAATACGGTAGTTTTGATTTTCAATCGGCGGCTCTATCGCACTTTATAAAACTAGAACGTATTCAGTATCGGTGTCTTCGTATCGCGTTAGGTTGCATACACTCGACTCACACCATGAGTCTTGAAGTGCTGGCTGGCATGTTGCCACTCTCGGATCGGTTCTCAGAATTGTCTCTAAGGCTTCTCAGGCTGTGAAGTTATGAACCACCAGGTAATCGAAAACTTTGAGGAGCTTCTCGAGTTGAATCCTCAAACTCGTTTCATTCCCAATCGTGTTTGCTTCTACGACCTCGGCAGTTCGGTTCATTTTGATTTATCCATGAAGGAAGAGCTTCATGGAATCCCAGATCATCATCGTCCTATGATTGCTGCGGTGATATTTGCTGCAAAATTTGGCCATGTTGATTCCACTAAATAGTTCTTCACTAACGGATCATTGATAGAGGAGTCACCAGGCTTTGGTATATTTAATGACATTTATAACTTCAGGCTCCTTATTCCGTTTATGTCGCTGAATTAGCGGCAATACACTTTACGCTAGAAATTGTCGCCTCATTAACACCGGGTCAGTACTTCATTTTCACGGATAGTCTCAGTTCTATAGAGGCTATTCGCTCCTTGAGACCGGTAAAGCACTCCTCGTATTTTTCTCATGAAAATACAGGAGCTTCTAAGTGCTTTATCTTCGCGTTATTTTATCATCACCTTTGTATGGGTCCCATCTCATTGTTCAATTCCGGGCAATGAGAAAGCGGACTCGCTTGCAAAGGTGGGCGCTATGGAAGGCGATATTTGTGATCGACAAATCGCTATTTTACTATTTTTGCTATTTTTCGTCAACAGTTACTCGTCAGCTGGCAGTATAAATGGAGTAAAGGAGATTTGGGGCGATGACAACATTCTATCATCCCAAAGGTGTCGAAAAAATCTTGGTTTAGGGTGATGGATGTGGGTCGAGACTTCATTCGTGTCCTGTCTCGCCTCATGTCCAATCATTATTCTTTGAACACTCATTTATACCGGGTTGGGCTGAGTGACAGCAATCTCTGTGACTGTGGACAAGGCTATCAGGACGCAGATCACATTATTTAGTCTTGTGCTGAACACCGTGGAGTCAGATCTGAGCTTTATGATTCCCTACGGGCTCGAGGTAGACAACCCAATGTGCCAGTTCGAGATATTTTGGCTGTACGTGATTTGGAGTACATGAAACTTGTTTATGTGTTTTTGACCTTTGTACCCACGGGTTTCGCGAAAAAAAAAAATGAGGTGGAACCCGTTTTTTTTTGGCCCTCTATACTGCGTTACTTTGAATTCAAACTGGTAACACAAAGATAAAGTCTTAGAAGTTATGGTGGCAACCTTACACAGACACACTCATTCAGTAAAGCTTGCTCCTCAACGCCTGAAGTATAGGGTTACAATCCGATGGACGAAACCCAAACAAATTGCACATTCTTCTTCATCAAAGTCCGATCCTACAGTATTCCGTTCAGAATTCCATCTTCCACCCAGCTGACCGAAAGGACAAATGACCGCCATCACCGCCCTCCTCCCCTGCTCAGCTGCCACGTCCAGTTCCGAACCTCGACCAGAGGTTAACCAAACATAGTGTTGATGTCAAATGCCGCCATGCCAAGCCGCGCCGCCCCCCACTCTGCCCTGTCACATTGCGTTGCTACTATTGCCGCTGCCCTCGCTATTGTGTGCCTCTCTGTGAGTGAAAACATTTATTGTGAGTTCCCCATCGTTCTCCAGCTCGTTCATACATAAATGCAACCAACGACGACGACGACGACGACGACGCGACTCTGAATGCAATCCAATGGCGTGGCGGCGACGTGGTAATGGTGTAAATTTATTGCAATGCAGACGTCACGGCAGGGCAGAGCAGGTCCCGGGGTCTCGGGAAGAATGCCCGGCACAAAACGTAATGGAACGGCACCCTCCCCAAATACTCCGGGACTGTCAGCAACTGGTATTTTCAATTGCTTCACTACCAGTCAGCCGTGTTATAAATGGTCGGTGAATGGTGCAGCAGCAGTCGCAACCAAAAAATTCCGACTAAATGTGTGAATAAAATTTATTGTGAAAGTTGCTATGTAGGTTTATTCTGTTACAGTTTCCTTTTAGCAGCGGCACCGAGAAGACGCATGTCTATGGCTGATGTGAATTTGATTTCCATGCGATGCTGTGTGCAAACAACACCAATTAAATCACCATGGTTACCAGAGTCGAGAAAAGCTGTTGAAGTTCCATCAAAAATATCCTGCAAATCGGATAAGCAATGTCCAGAGGGAAAATTCAATTATGGGCATGCATATTTCATCTTGAGCTCCATCAGCAGATTTCCTAGAGAGCTTTTCCGAAATTCTACCAGTCAGGGCATTGATTTTCTGCACTCGAAGCAGCCGAAGCCCTTAGACTCGAAAGCACTTACTCATGGAATATTGATGTACAACATTGAATGGAATTTTCCGTGCACTCTCCACTCGCCTGGTTGCCATTTAGTGAAAGAGCCGGTTCGAGAAATTTCCGAATGCAGATGAATGTGGTGCTTTGCTAAAAAGATAAGTGCATTTACCGAGGATTGGAAAAATCCTTCATGTTTAGTAGTAGGTATTCGTTTATCTATCGACATTGGGAGGCCGTTGCTAAGGTAAATAAAAGCTCCAATATTGAAAGCCTGGTTGTAAGTAAGGAAGATTGCCCAGGGTGCAATGCTCTATTAGGGCAGGATTCGCACGCTTGTAGATCTTTAACCACCGAAAGTGACAATAGCCAATTACTAAGGATAGGCATTGTGATCACCAAAGGCTCAAACGCAGTGATAACGGAAGCGGAACGACGACGGTAGCGAAATAGCCCAATCTGACTAAACCTGCTTGTCGGATAGAAAACTGATAAACTTCAAGTTGATTCCAATTGGACATATTGACGTCATCTACGACAACTGTCAAACTTGCCGTTTTCGTCCACGTTGCGTTTGGGCCTTAAGTCAATAAACCGAAGTCATGCAAAGAGGAAAATAAGGGCATGCTTTGATTTTTAAATCCAAAAAGTATCCCAATTACCCCTTTGCTAGTTTGGTACGTTACCTGCTGATACTCTCTCCTCTTTGTGGTTGAAGGAGGAATGGGGCAAGGAGCGAACTTAGATAAAGAAAAATAATTTTAGGGTTTTCGATACACATGTAGAGCAGTTACTAAACTAGTCGATTGGATATTGATCATTTCGTAATTTATGAAACGCATGGTCGATCGTGGAAAAATTGATGGTAGATTACTTTCATGAAACGCATGCGTCCCGTGAGTACAGTTAACCGAATCCTGGCGTCCCTGAGCTTGGAGCGGAAGGCCGGTAGCCCATCGGCGAAGATAATGACGACGGAGAAGAAGGAAGCGTTGACAAAGCTGTTCGACGACAAGAGCGGAACGAGTTTGCGTGACGACCGGCCGAAAATATCACTGCTTCCATACCTTGATTCATCGATCCCTCAATATGGAGGAAATCACCTGTCGGAAGAAGACTCGGTCCTCCGAGTACACGGACGAGCAGATAGTGACCGTGAAGTGTCGATGGATGACAAAGATTGCTTTACGCTCTCGAAGACCCACATTCCAGGATTTGACAGCTAAAAGCTGTCCACAGTTAAATTGCAATTTAACTTAAAACTTGTCCTCAAAAGCAAGTCTCTCAACCGATTGTCATGAAATATTCAGGGAATATAATACAGTATTTCTTTACCAAATCCAAAAGCCCGAACTTTGTTCTTAATACCACGCATAAGATTTTGAACAACGCTTGAACCGACATTTTTTTTCCGCTTTCAACCATGATTTCAACATTTCCTGTTCTGTAGTGACAACTTTAGAATGCTTACAAAGTTCGTGATAGCCCAATATTTTTCAATTGGCCGCAATTCTGGAGAGTTTGGGGGATTCAGATCCTTCGGCACGAAATTGACACCATTCGTCTTGCCCCACTCCAGAACATGATCCTCCTGGTACACTTGTTGATTGATGGCCAGACCGCTAGGTTTGAACCACGGCACAGTGGAAAAAAACGGACCCAAATTCCCACAGATGAGACGCCGCTGGATTTTCTGCTTGAAATATATCATTTCTTTTAGGCAATTTGTCAAAAAATTGAATGGTGCTGGTTGCATTCTGCGCCGGGCCCGGGAAATGGTCCATTTTACCCCATGTATCCTTAAAAATGTGTCTTTTAGAGTTGGCACCCATAAAACTAAAAACGCCACTGATTTTTTTAGATTCAAAACTCTTGGAAATCGAATGGCAGGATTCATTCAGTTCCGAGCCCGTAGTGCGGCCTATTTTGCCCAATGTCCCCTCTAATTTACGGTATTCTTTTTCGTACCCTTTCAGCTACAATCACTGCCAAAGTTTTTGGCTGAAAAGAGCCAATCTTTCGTGAAAAAACCTAAGAAATCGAATGGTGTTGTTTTCTTTCAGTTACAGAATCGGAAAACTGTCCATTTTTGCCCTATTTTTTGTGTGTGTGTTTTTTTTGTTCTTATTCATATATCAACAATTGAATTTTTTACATGAATAGGACTTGTACGTAAAAAACACTGAAAATCAAATGGTGCCGTTTGCAGCCTTCGACGGGCCCGAGAATTGGTCTATTTTTCCCCATTTACCCCTGAATGTGTGTCTTTTTGATTTGGTATCCATATAACTACAATCGCCGCTGAATGTTTTGCCCGCGTAGAAGCGTATGTTATATTAAAACCTGTGGGGAATACAATGGTGCGGAATTCATTCAGTTACGAGCTCGTAAAGTGGTCTATTTTGCCCAATATCCCCTTTAATTGTAGTTTTCTTTTCGTAATTCTTTCAGCTACAATTGCTGAAAAAGTTTTTGACTGAAAAGAGCCTATCTAACGTGAATAAGTCAAGAAACCGAATGGTGTTGTTTTCTTTTAGTTGCAGAATCGGGAAACTGTCAATTTTGCCCCATTTAACCACAACTTAGTGTGTTTTAAAGTTTTTATTCGTTTATCTACAATCCCCGCTGAATTTCTTCAATTTGAAAAGGACCATATCGTACGTGAAAACACTGAGAAATCGAATGGTGTCATTTTCAGCATGTGCCTATCCCGGTAAATGGTCCATTTTACCCCATTTACCCCTGAATGTGTCTTTTTGAGTTAGTATCCATTCAACGAGTTGAGTTAGTATCCACTCTACGAGTTCATAAGCTCCAAACCGCAATGAAAAACAGAATACGACAGCTAAAACAGGCCCATTCCCTCCTTGGCACGCATAACATTAGTCGCCGAAGTACTCAACTTTTTCGCCACATCTTGGATTGATCCTGCAGGATGACGCTTGAAATAGTCCCTTACCTTTCTATCGATTGTAGGGTCAGCGGACCGGGTTTTCTACCCCGTCTCGAGGAATCTACGAAAGAGCACTGTTGTTGATACTTTCGTAAAGCGGTTTGAACCGCTCCGACGCTCACACCTTCTTCCTTGGCTTGTTTTTTGATCGAAAGACCACTGACGGTGCACCGTTTGTGCTCAATCCGTTATCTTTGCTCTGGAGAGAGACATTATGGAGCTAGACAATTTGTCTGGAGGGGCCTGGAGGGGGCCTAGTCGAAGGATTTTTTCGTTTATCGAAATATTGAGAATAGCGAAGAAAGTAACGTAATTGTTGGGGACAGGTAATTTTAATTGATAAATCAAGATAAATGAGTCGAGATGCCTTAAAAGAATCGAGTGTCGTGAATATATATAGAAAAGGCTTGTAAGATGGAACACGATCCGGTTTTTGCTCGTAACATGTATAGTTTTTATTTCTTCGCGGATTCAAAGATATCTTTCGAAAGGAGAACTAAAAGGCTCCAACTTTGCCAGAGAAACTGATTATTTATAGTCATCAAAGAAAAAGTTATGGCCTATTTTCGAAATCCATCGAAAATTGCAATTCCAAAAAATGGCTTGTAAGATGGAACATGATTCGTTTTTCGCTCGTAACATGTATAATTTTTATTTTTTCGAAGATCTTTCGAAAGAGGAACTAAAAGGCTCCAACTTTCCCCACGGGACTAATTATTTATAGTCGTCAAAAAAATTATGGCTTTTTTCGAAATCCATCGAAAATTGTTATTTCAAAAAATGTATTGTTATATTTCAATATATTGTTGATTCCATGCCATTTCCAAACATAAAACATATCATTCATATGTTTAAACGAAAAAAGTGTGTTCCGTCTTACAAGCTTAACAGTGTTCCAACTTACAAACATGACGTCATAGACACAAAAATCAAAAAATTGTTTCACTTTACGATTTGTTTGGAAATGCCTTTGGATCATAAAAATACACCGAAAATGCTAGCCAACACAAATGTTAGCCTTTTGATATCGATGGGAAATTTCCACATATTATGCACTAGAAAAAAATGCTATTTTAATTATGCCAACACTTTCGAACATTGAAACCTGGAAGAGCTAAATCAAATGAGTGTATTCACTCCAAAAGCAAATGAAAATTGAAGAATAGTAAAAAATGAGGTTAACACTAGTCAGCGCGATAGTGTTGTCGCTGTGAATGTCAAAAGTGGCGCTGTTCCATCTTACAAGCCTTTCCTCTACCTCGTATTATTCCGTTTGGATCAAATGGAGAATGGACTCACACGAGTCACCTTACTCGATTCTCTTAAGGCATCTCCACTAACCGAGGCACAGAATAGACCTGACTATATATTGAAACTTCAAAGAACAACATTGAGTCAATGAACATTTTTAATTTACATTAAATTTTAGATTGATTTGGATAACGCGTTTAAAATCTTCAATTTTGTCGGTAGATACTCATCCTTCACAACTTCCTTCAGTTTCTTAACGTTTTCTCTATAATGTTGCTTTTGCTCTTTAATTACCTTTAAATGTTTTTCGTGTACATTTCTAGATGACAACGATTACTTGTGATTACGATTACGAGTGATATTTTAAAGTTTAAAGTTGCTCCTTACAGAAAACTCTGAAAATACCTAGGTATGATGTTGTCCTTAATACCCGTGGTCAGGGGTTCCAATATATTTTTACAAAATAACTATTAAAATGATCTATCTCTTAATTTTTTCATATTTCATTTTGTTCGTTTGTCGAGCTCTGAAAATCAATTGTTAAATTAAATGAAAATGCAATCTTCTAAACATAGCAATTTTACTTTTCGAATTATACTAACTGAATGTATCTTCAGTCAAAATATTACGGAATAAAAAAACAGGTAACAGTAACAGTAATTAAAAAAAAACAGTGGTTAATATCCCCGTGGTTGCCTTGTTAGAAGGTTTGGCCAAAAATTAGTTTTTAAATAAAAAAAAAAAAAAAATTTAAAATTGAAAAGTTCAACAAGAATGAGTTCCTTGGCAAAATAGTTCATTCTTATGAAATAAACTATTTTGAAAAAGAAAATAAATGGTTATAAAATTTTCAAACATGAGTGTAAACAAAGTTTTCAAAGATGGTGGTAATTTTAAAGACTTTGAAGCACAGTTTATAAATTCAACACAGTTTGAAATTCAGGTTACTTCTATTGTCTAGACATAGAGAATGTCAAATATGACTGTTTTGTATGAAAAACTGTAGATGTATTGATTATATTGGCCACCACTGTTTACAAGAAACTATTCCAGACAAAAATAAAACCTTTTGATTGAAAATCAAATCCTTTGAAGAAATCTTAAGTATAAATGTTAGACAACTGTTATAATCAATGCGAAGTGAATTTTGATAAAATCTGACATACAGGCCCATTATGCAATCTATATCAACAACTACTGGTACTGAAGTCAACCTCAATAAATGTTATGATTTCAGGAATTTACCTGATTACATGTTTACCTTACTTCTAAAGCTACATTTTCGAAAATATTATCGTTAATGAATAAACTTCTATCTCCATATTTTGCTTATGGACATTCGTTAGCTTCGAAACATTTAATCAATCTGGGGAGTATACACACAGAGATTATTTTACAGAAATCTGTAAAGTTTTACCGAATTCTCAACAGCTGAACGTTCGGTAATCCGATTTTAAGAATTTCGGTAAAATTCAACCAAAAACCGGTAAATTCTGTAAAATTTTACCGAAATCCGTAAAATCTGATTACCGAACGTTCAGCTGTTGAGAATTCGGTAAAAATTTACAGATTTCTGTAAAAATATCTAAGTGTGTATACTCTACTAAATTGTCCGTACAAGAGAAAATAATACCGTGAATTCTAAAATGCGCTTATAAACAAAACTCGTTATTGTAAAACCTTTTTGAATAATAAAATTTAAATACGTACACAGAAAAGTGTTTCAAATCTTATTTTTCAACATAAAAGGCTCTACATTTTTCTGTCGCTATTATTTTAGTTATGAGTCTAGAGGTTTTAATATTAATAGAATTGAATTATTAAAATTTAGAATTGTTAAGGGCTAAGGCGTTGGGCTTTTGTTAAGCAGTATTTCGAATCAAACGCATTTAAAAAAAATTAGTAGTGTATATATTCAATGATTGGGTTTCCGCCAAAACATGCTGTTAAAAAACACTACTGGTAAAAGTGAGAAGTTGTGTTTTTCAAAAACCTCTAATTGGAATTTGGCTTCCATCACATGTGGTCTTTAGGGAGTGTAAAAACAGAGATTTCACATCGCAAGACCCATAATGTGCCTTTGACGGTATTTGAGCACGATCAAGCACGTTTGTTTTGAAATACTGCTTAACAAAAGCCTTATGCTCAATTTCAAACTAATTCTATTCAATTACATAACCTGCCGAGCGCTTGAGGACCTATCGATACTTTCTCTTCACATCTTTGGTTCTAGCAAAAATTGCAGTTCACTAGTTGGATCCCATGATGCTGTGAAGATATTTCCAATTTCAAAACATTTTAACAGACGCAAACTCTCGAGCGAAGTAGATGTAATGTTGATATATCGGAATTCTCATGGATCTAATGGTCGTTAACTATGGTTTTCTTGACATATGTACTGAATTTTTATCCGATAAGGAACAGTGGGATAAAAGAAAAGTTTGGGGAAGAGGGTATGTGCACTTTACTCCTTCAGAAATAGTTACTCGTTCAAACTATTTCTGGAGAAAGCAAAGTACAAAAACAAATTACACTAGGAAAAAACCCTAGTAAATTGTGTCATTTCAAATTTTAAATATATTAGGAAAAATCCTGGGGGGCCTACAGAATCCTGGGGGGCCTGGCCCCTAGGCACCCCCAGTAGTTACGCCAATGGAGAGAGACCACGCATTTCCAAACTTTCGCGGGAAAAATTGAAAACAAAATGACAACATCAGTTTAATTTGGATGTAAACAACAGGACGCAGCCAAATGATGGTTAAATACTGCACGCATTTTGAATTGACGGTTAATTATTATTTTATTTATAATTATTGGAACAGGCTATACATTTAATTGAACAAATTATCCTTGAAACGATGTCCATATATATGTATACAAAGCCATTCATACCATTTTACGGTTTGTTTCAAAAACTACATAGACAATACATTTAGAAATAGCAGTTGCCAATAAAGAAAATGAAAATCATGATATGATAGTGAATATTGAAGTACGTTGTTTTCAATTGTAAAACCGCAGACAGACGTTCTACTTCATCTCATTAACCTGTGTAAAAACATGGTTTCCCTCAAGAGATCAAGTAGCAATTACCTCACAGAAGGCGCCACAGATTTGTTTTTATTGGTACGGGAAAAGTGCGTTGGCAGTCAAACTGTCAGATTTAATATGTGTGTTTACAATATAACACTCATTGGCCGGCAATGGTATTATGGAAGAAATCTGTTTTACAACAATCCCTCAAGTGATCATTGGAAGCAGCTTTAATCCGAGAGCTAGAAAGTGATAGCTCTACTGCAGATCCAGCAACCCATTTCAGAATGTCTGGAGAGTCACGCCCATTCCAAGGTTACGTTCACATACAATAAGCCCCGCATGTAAACATTACCGATATCATTTGGATAAGGGCACTACATCACACTTCCAGATTTGAAAATGTTAAATTTCCAAACCAGGCACGTATTTGTTATTATTTAAAAATAAGGTTATTGTTATATAACTATAGTCAGATACATTTCACCCATGGCCGCTTCCTTAATTACAATCGCTTGTTCATTTCGAAAACATGAAAATTCTCGACGTTGATTCGTAATAAGCTTCATGTTCACAACCTACACAACAACGTGGTTTTCAACCAATGACGTCTATATAAGGTCTGGCGTAGTAGCCACAACAATATTAGTGAAATGAGAAAATTCGCTCAACAATATCACTGAACTTCTTGCGCACGCTACGCAGAAGCTCGCAAAGTGCTACGTCATACTATTTATTTTGATTCTTTCGCTTCGTGATTGCTTATTGTATGCGCTATAAAACTTAATTTTTCAACCGATTCCAGTCTACCGATGATGGATTGGCTCTATATCGCTACTCGAATAAATTCTTTTCTCACTTTATATTGTTCTTTCCTTGTATTATCCCATACGCGGGGTAACGATCTGTGATGATGTTGTTTTTGAGAAGGGAATAATTTCTCATCACCATGAGGCTCTAGGAGTAGACAGCATTTTTTTGCTAGAACAAAGTTGTGAAGAGAAAGTATTGATAGTTCCGTTAGCTCACGGCAGGCTGTGAAAATTGAATAGAAGTAGTTTGAAATTGAGCGGAGGGCATTTTGAGGTAGTATTCCGAAACAGGAAACACAGACTTTTGCCAAGCATCCCCATGCGGGGTAGGTCAAGGCGTGATCCGAATACACCACCTTGACTGGCAAAAATCTGTGCACTTGATCGTGCTCATATACTACCGATAGCTTTTTTAATAGTTCTAACGAACTGTCTACTTGTACTCCCAAATCCCCTACATGGGAGAGAAACTATTCCCGCTCCTTTTTGGGTTTATTTTTGGCATACGACTTCTGCTTTACCATACATCCACTCGTCGTCTATGACTTATAGACCTCGGAGGGGAAAGGCGGAAAGCGTTGTATGTACTGGTCCCCACCAGTGCGGTTAATGGTAAACCCCATTAGTCTTTCTACACTTGATATTGTAGATATTGTCTGATCTCAGTTAAATTCACTATAAATGATCCATGTTATAGATAGGAAATGCTTCTTCTCAATAAATGGCATTTGTGTCATGATTATTTCTACAATTCAGCATTCATAATAAACGTTTGAATTGATTTTTTTTATCTGAACCCATGCCCGCCAATAGAAAGTTCAATAGTCTTACGTCATCACTCGTCGGCTAGCAATATTTACAATATTTTTGCTTCCAATACAAGCAAGCAGTGCGTTGCCCTAGACCTTATATAGATGTTATTGGTTTTCTACATACACTCCCGCGTCTCTTTACTCAATTTTTGAGTACAATGGTATGCTATCTCTTTTTCTCTCACGGATATGTTAGTCAATTTTCGTTAAAAAGTGGATCAACTCAATTTTTGAGTAGATCCACTTTTTACGAAAATTGAGTAACATTTCCATGAGAGAAAAAGAGATAGCATACAATTGTACTCAAAAATTGAGTAAAGTGGCGCGAGAGTGTACACTGGTCTTCTTTTTTTTCACTCCACACTGCCATCAGTTTCGCGAAAACGACGCAGCAAAAACAAAACACGTCAGTTTGAAGTTACGGCTTGCTGCGATCATCGGTTTGATTTGCATTTGAACTGCCCCAAAATTAAAAACAAACGTTCAAGTTTATTGTTCAGGAATACGTAGCTCATTACTGGGTTAAATACCAGTTACACCGTCCGGATGCGATGAAAATACATATACAGAAAAAAAATATGAAAATTACTTATGATATAACCAAAGCCACCACTGAAAACTCGTCGACGTAATTAATCGTTGACCGTATTTTTCAATTCAAAATACCGGCAATAGCAAGTCCATGTGAAACTGTATCACATTTCATCTAATATTCTACCTTGAATTGATATTCGCAATCGATAACATAGAATTATTATACGACACGCTTTTAATTTTCCAACTCAAACGCTTGAAATTTAGATGATCTCAACACAATTCAGCATCACCGCTCAACTTGTCATGTCAGAATCAAAAAGCTGTCACCGCCATATTGTGCCGTTTACGTTCGGGAGTGAAAAGTGGAAAATTGTGAAGTTAGTTTTGAAAATGTTCGGAAAAATTGTGTGTGACTGTGGAAATCGCAGCGGAAGTGTGTTGAACTTCATGAACCACGTCCGAAACTAACATGTTTACAAGTCCCCAGTCGAAAAAAGTTAGAGACGAATAATTTTGTATAATATTTGGTTTCAGATATCGTTTTTTCCGATAAAACTCGGGCTCACGGATGATACAAAGGAATTCTGTTTGCTCTTCAAGATTTGATGTCCATGCAAGTTTTTATATTTTTACTGTCAAAACGAAAAAAAAAACCTAATACTTTTTTTCAATAAATCGCATTTTACGAACAATTTTAAGCCGCAAGAAATGTATCACAAAGTATTAAAAAAACTGGCGAACACAAATGGAATCTTCTGGAAGAAAAAAAATTCTTTTATTTTCGAATTTAAAAGAAAACAATTATTTTGCTTTGCAAATCCCAATAATTTTGAGCGGTAAATTAAAGCAAATTTTGAATCTATAGCACGTGTTAATAAAGTAGGAGTAAATTCACAGATATTTTTTTTTCTGTATTGTAAATTTAAGATCACACTTCAATGTCTACTGGATATAACAGAGGTAGATTTGTTACATCTAACTCATCATATATTTAAATGTTTCGTTCGAACTGTAAACTGGTTGTAAATATGACTAATTTTATACTAAACTTACTAGAATACTATCAAACTATGCGGAAAATCCATAAAAAATAGTTTCAGCGCCACTTAGTATGGAGCCGCCCCAAAGTGTATTCTTCATAAATCTGGTATTGTCTACTGTTGTACAATGAACACATATTTGTAGTTTTTCATGCGATGCTTTCCACACAACAAAAAACAGAAAAACAGGGATTAGTCCTTTAGAATTCAGGTAAGCTATGTGCAATCTGTCTAAAGATAAGCCGGATGTCCCAACGAAGTTTTTTCAATATTTATTCTTAAAGGATTCATCTATTCACAGCTTTCACAAAGGCAAACGAGGCACCATCTGACTAAACTCTCAGTAACCATATCGATCCATATCAACTAACTTGTAGGTCCATAAACTGAATAACATACATGAAACTGTGGATTCGCACAGAAACAATATTTTGTTCAGTAGTCCATTTTTATCATAAGAATGATGGGGTAATTTTTTTTTTCAACATTGTACCCTAATTTGCCTATAAAAAAACACACACATTATATAGTAATAGTGAGAGCTAATCCAAAATCAAATAACTTGAGAGTTTACCGATATTTGGGTTTAGACCAGGTACCCAATTTTGAGTAGTTCCAATTCTTATGATTCGAGGTTAACTTTACTCAATTTCGAGTAAGTCAGTATGAGAGTGTAGTTCTTCATACAGCAATCGAGTTGTAGTCGTCGAAACAAGATTTACCGTGAACAAAAAATTGTTCAAGAGGCGTCTCACCGATGGACCGCTGAAACGTTGGAATTGCAAATACAGCAGTGAATCGTGTGATAAGAAACTTTAAGAGAGCGTCTGAGTGACAGATGGAAGGAAGGAAGTGGTCCTTAAAGTGATCGAATGGATAGTAAAATGGCCACAAGAGGAAAAAATTTCATCACTTCGGAACAATCAACGGCTTTACTCGGATGAGTGTTTTAAGAAGCATCTCTTGCCGTTTACAAGAAACCACTTATGACAATAGATGTTTTATTCTTTCTATTAGCATTTCAAAGCTTATTACTTTCCCAATTCACTTCATTGCGTGTACTCAGCTTAGTGTTCTACATGCACTTTCCCACAATTATTAATTGAGATTTTCGATGTCAGTTACCATTTTTGGCACAAGTATGCCAAGGGAATCGCGAAATTTTGCTTAACGAAAAATATCCGGAAGGACCAAAGATCGGGAATCGAACCAAGCCACCAGCATGGTGTGGCTTTGTAGTAAGTAGATGGCAGTGTAATATTGCTTGAACTTGGAGAGGTTTTTGATTCCTCTATGTCTCGACGTCCATCGAAGTACATGCATCTGGTCGCTGCAGAATTCGCGAATACAATTTCCGGGCCCTTGTTGCTGCACGTTGCCACTGTTCTATACTTTGATTGGCGATTT
>JASCZW010015515.1:0-20388 GCA_034211315.2 Aedes japonicus | reverse complement strand
ATTTACTCCAAATCCAAGGGCTCGTGTCAATCATTTTCATTTTTCATGCAATATTTTATTTCAATCAATCCAATTTGGACACATTCCGGCGTATTCCGGAGATCTGATTTACCCGGCGAAATGGCCACTAATCGAGCATTTCTGAAACCTAACTTGCGAAGACAGAAATTTGAAAAACCTCGGAGTAAAGCGGGATTTCGTATACCGAACCATCCGAAGGTACCGTGACACCTGCTCGTTGGATGACCGGAAGTGATCCAGTCGTACTCGTAACTGCACGAGTTGTTGAAGTGGCCAGGGAACGGATTAGACGAAAATCACAGCGTTCTGTACGTAAAATGCCCGCAGATCTGAATGACCTCGGAGTTTTCTAGAAACGTAAGGTTCACGGAGTTTTGGAACCTTCCAAGCAGAAACGATTCGGTGTTATTCCAAAACATATTCTGTAGTTGATCAGTATTATATTACAATATAATGGGTAAAGTTATCAATAAAATCAGGATTATCGATTTGAAATAAATAGAGTTTTATTTAGTATGAGAATATATTGGACACGGTGTAAGTTCTCGCTTGCACTGATCAGATCTCGGACTAAAGACTGTTCTTATAATTATAAATACACTTATGATTAACCACCAATTCAAAATGCGTGTACTTTTCAACCATACTTTGGTTGCGTCCTGTTTGAGAGTCGGATCGGAGCAGTTCAAACCGCATTACGGAAGTATCAACAACGAGACGGGGTGGAAACCCCGGTTCCGCTGAGCTTACAGAAAGGTAAGGGACTATTTCAAGCGTCAACCTTCAGCATCAGTCCGATATGTGGCGAAAAAGCTAAGTACTTCGGCGACTAATGTTATACCTGCCAAGGAAAGAATGAGCCTGCAGACTCGAGGGAAGCAGATGCAGCCAAATCGAAGCATCAAACAGGCTGAATCTGTGAAACTGAGGGCTCGAAAGCTGTACGACAAACTGCTGACCAAAAAATCGGGCTGTGTTATCATGGACGATGAAACCTACATAAAACTCGATTATAAAACTCTGCCAGGACCACAGTTTTATACCTCGCCGAATGGAAAGGATGTTCTTGGATCAGTGAAAGCCATTTACAACGAAAAGTTTGCGGGATGGTAATGATGTGGCAGACCAACGTGACCAATAATCTTCTAAATGTCCTCAAAATCAATCAAAATGTTTCAGAATCAATCAAAATGGTCATTTCATATCAGATTCATATCTGGAAAACGAAGGAAAGTGGTCAATGTGACCAAGAATACTCAACATGTTGTTCAATAAACTCGTCTCGCAAAATCATGAAATTTAACACGTTGAAAATTAGATTTCAGAATGATATAAAAAATTACACTTCATCCGTAAAACAAACTCCCGCACTACACCCTGGAATAACACTGAAATTATGCGATCAATTTTAAATTCTCATCGAAGACATGATCGGTTTTTAAAAAGGGTTAAATGAGGAAAATCGGTTCAGAAACAAACGAGATATGATTATCCTCAATATTTTCTGAATGCCTAAAAGGTTCGAAAAGAGAATAAAATTCAAGTGATCATCCACAGGAAGGCAAAATGTCTTCAAAGGAAATCGCAAACAACCGTATTCAGTAGACATATCAGGCAGAGCAGGGGTGTACACAATCAAGTGTAAACACTGCAGCTAAATCTATGCAGGCAAAACGAAGAAAAGCTTAGTAACAAGGTTCAAAGAGCATCTAGCGGAGGTGACTAAGGCCGTTAAACAGAATGAGAAAGGAATTCCACATAATTTCAAATCAACAGTTGCAGAACACATCTTCACGAAAAATCACGACATATCGACGAATGCCATCACAACTACATCGCACAACTATTTCGGCAAAAGATCGCACAACTAAACGTCGCATAAAGCTTAGAAATCAACAAACAACAGAACACAAATATACTAAACAAAGACCAAGGTAACTTTAGAAAATAGTATGTCAGTATACGACAGTGAAGAAGTCTGCAGATTGTAGACGAAATACGTGTATCCGTCTAGATAAGCAATAAAGGTAGTTGGAATTAAATGGAAATTACTAATCCTTCTTCTCATTTTCTAGTTACTTACATATATTTCATTGTTTGTGAAGGTTTTAACGTGCTCATCACAGCAGGCTGTGCGTTTGACTGTTCTTGCGTTTGCTCAGTTTAATTTCGAATCAATTCGTTTCCAAAACGTCGCACATTGAAAATGAAGTGAAAATTAAGGATCTGAACACATGGTTAAGTGAAAATGGTGTAACTATCATCCAATCCGATACTAGACCAGAGAGTCATATCTTTTATTCGCGAGAACAAACCAGTGTCGATACGGGAATGGCCAAATAATGAGGAACAAGCGTCGGAATGATCCAACAGGGAACACTAATTCAAATTCAAATATGTATAATTCCATAGTTATGGTCATTTTAGTTCCGTGGGTGAAAACGTTCCCTGTCGGCCTCTTAAAGGTTTTACTTTGTTGGATACACAATGGTTTTTAACGGAACAACCATAAGACTTTCAAGAAGCAGAAAATCGCCAAACAAAGTGCAGTACAAAACCAACGTGCTGCATCGAATTTTATTTGCGAGTTTTGAAGTAACCAAATGCATGCATCCCTAGTAGGAACCTTGTTGCAACTCGGCTGAGATAACATAAATTTGGCTTTTTTAGTCATATTCAAGTTACTGTAAATAAATATGCTCGTAGTGTGCTAATTAGGGTTTTGATAGACATTGAAACGTATGTAAAAAAGGACCCGAAAACCCAATTATTGGCAATTCATCGTACTAGATTCGTTCATTATTTGGATTCGCAACCATAAAGCTCGCTTTATCAATAAAGGGTGTCCACGATGAAATTGCCACACTATGAAATTGCTCTAAGTTTTTAACCGGTGGGTAGAATTTAATGAAAATTTGGGTGGATTTAGTTCATAGTGCATTATTTACATCCTGCAAGTTTTAAAGTCCTGTGATCAAAACTCGCGGAAATGGAGTCGAAAGAACAGCTCGTGCGTGATAAAATCTTGCGCATTCATCACGAGAACAAGGATCTCTCGCATCGTTCCATCGCTAAAACGTTGGGAATCGCGAATTCCACGGTGTCGCGAGTGATTAAGCGGTTCGAGGAACGGTTGACCACCGATCGGAAGCCCAGAAGTGAAGGAATAAGTATTCCGTACAACACCAAAAATCACAACCGCGTAGTTGGGGCCTTCAACCGAAATCCGAACGCCTCCGTTCGGGATGTGGCTAAGAAGCTGCACCTAAGCCGATGTTTTGTCCAGAAGGCCAAAACTAAGGCTGGGCTTCGAACGTTCAAGGTACAAAAGGCCCCTAATCGCGACGAGAAGCAGAACAAGTCCGCCAAAACCCGTGCCAGGAAGTTGTACCTCAACATGCTGACGAAAGTTGAATGCTGCATCATGGACGACGAAACATATGTGAAGGCCGACTTCAGACAGATCCCCGGCAACCTGTTTATAACGGCCAAGGATAAGTTCAGCGTTCCGGAGCATGTCCGCACTCAGAAGATGTCCAAATTTGCGAAGAAATTCCTGGTTTGGCAAGCCATCTGCACGTGCGGGAAGCGGAGTGCACCTTTCGTGACCCAGGACACGATGAACGGACAGGTGTACATAAAAGAGTGCCTCCAGAAGCGGCTGCTTCCTCTTCTGAAGGCTCACAACGTCCCAACAATCTTCTGGCCGGATTTGGCCTCATGCCACTACTCCAAGGACGTGCTGAAGTGGTATGCGGACAATAAGGTCAATTTCGTGCCGAAAATGTTCAACCCTCCCAACACTCCGGAGCTCCGCCCCATCGAGAAGTACTGGGCGATTATGAAGCAGCACCTTCTTAAACGACCTAAGGTAGTGAAGACAGTCGAGGAACTGAAGAAAGTATGGGTTCACATGCAAAAAACGGTTGATTCACAGGTTGTGCAGAATCTTATGGCCGGGGTTAAGGCCAAGGTGCGGGCATTTGCGTATGGACTGTAAATAAAATACGAGTAAAATGGTAAAATGAAGTTTAATAGTTATTTCTCAATCCCTGAAAATTTGATGGCAATCGGATGAAAACTCGAATTTTGCGAATCAATTTTGTGTGTGGCAATTTCATCGTGGACACCCTTTACTTATCTTGACAGATATGCGTATTTCGTCTACAATGTGCAAACTTCTTCAGTGTCGTGAACTCCCCGAATAGAAAGTTACCATTACCATTTTTACTGTATGATCATTATTATACATTTTCCATTCATGCTATAATCACCATTATACGTATCATCCGTGTGTTATGCTGGTGTTGTGTCAGAAACCATTCAAACTTTAAACAACCATAAATAGCGTATTCTATATATGATAATGATTTCCTAAACAAGAAATTAACAGTGCCGTATAATAGATCCTTTGCTCATTTTTGTATGATACAACGAAGGCAAGATATTAATTATGGTCACGATAAACAAAAAAACAGGAAATTGTTTTAACTATACGTAATTTTAATTTATGTTGTTAGTTATCCGTCTACGTGAAGGGTATGTTGTAATTTAATTAATTAGATTTTACTTTCTAACTGAATTTTAATCCACTTGTGAACAGTATTGTTGACTTTAATAATATACCTCTGATTGTCAATTGATGAAACCTCATCATTTAATGTTCTTCTTGCAAGTATTGGATTGAATAAAATTGAAATGCCAATGAATTGTTTCAATATCTCTGGAATTTGTCAAACTATAGTATCCTCATTTTCTATTATAGAAAAACAACAATCATTATGAGCTCTTTTATTATGTTTTTCTTTGGAGTTAGTATGAAAGACTGCACTGAACATGAAATGGTTAAAATATCCTTTTCTTAAAATTTCCGATGGTTCCAAGCACCATTTTTACGGTTTTTGAGTCCGATGATCTCTTATTATATAATAGTATTTCTAGTTATCCTAGTTTACTTAAAGTTCCATGTATCAAGGTGTTTTTTTTTGTTGGATTTCCTTTGCATTGGTTTCGATTTACTTTTGCTGGTATTTTAAAATTTTATTCCCTCAATTTCTATAAAATTTACACAACGAAAGGCTTTTGATGATACAAATTTCAACATCAAAAGTTTGCTTTTATTTACTTGGATTGGGAGAGAAAAAAACAAGAAAAGTATTATTCATTATTATATCATGATTGTAACAGTTATCATCAAGATTTAAATTCTCATAAAATATTACTAAACTGTAACGATATCTTTAAACTTTTTATATCGTTTTTATTATTATATTATGTAAACGTATATCGTAATGATTCAAAAAAATAATTTATGATATAACCAGAATTGAACAATACCACCTAAGGTAAAACGGCAGAAAAAAATATTATTCACAAATTATTTACTGTATAATACACCGGAAATTATGTTCGAAAAAAAGTCATTTTTTGTATGGTAACGATAATTAACAACCTATAAGTGTAATGGAAAGATCTTGGTTCACCATAACATATATCATTGATATGATACACCCTATTCTCAGTTTATAATTGTTGGAAGATAACTTGAATAATTATGATACGATAAATGGTATAATACCTTTAAAATACTTGTTTATTCGGGTCGAGTTATTTGAAATTTGATGGCAATCGGATGAAAACTCGAATTTTGCGAATCAATTTTGTGTGTGGCAATTTCATCGTGGACACCCTTTAATCTATTAATCTTCTTCTATATGGTCTTGAGGCTCTTTTCAACGAGCTTTCGTCTACTCTTCCCTGACTTTTTTTAGCAATCACAGTTATAATTTGAGCACTAATTTAAAGGTAACAGCAATGCAGAAATTTTAATATATTTAGTGCCACACAAAATGATACTCGATGTCCAGAGAAATCAAGAAAATTTCCAACCCGAAAGATTCCCTCGACCACACCGGGAACCGAACCCGCTGCCTCCTGCTTGGTAAAACGTGCTCTTGCTGACTGAGCTGTCTTATCTAAGCCTCTTATCAATATATCACACATCTCGTTAATTTCATGACTTAAAATGTTCTTAACTGGTAAACAAACTTTAATTTACGTCGATTGAACCCCAGTATGTCTTTTGTTTTACTGTAGTTCCAATTAAGCATCCGCTCTGCGAGGACATAAAAAAATCCTTTATTACACATAATTTGCAACATATAGAGCTTCCGATAAGATCGGAAAACTTTCGATAAGTTTGAAAATTATGTAAGAGCTTGAGAGTAGACCAAACATCACGTAACAACGAATAACTCAAAAAAGTGTTTCAAAGTCCCAAGATATCAACATTTTATAGATATTCAGAAAACTGAACTGAAATATGAAAGTAATAATTACGCTAAAATTTTCTTTTAAAGTGAACAGTAACAAGATTCAGCATTTCGAACGCTGCTGAGATATTTCCTGAACTGAAGTTGGCAAAATTTCTGAAAAATTTCTCAAATTTACAACGGTCGACTCGAAGGGTTAGAAAATATTTTTACAAGTGTAAAATGTAAAAAAGATCATTAATTGTTTGAGTAAAATTGCAGTAGAATAACAGTTATTCATGTTGCAGAAATTCTGATGAAGTTTGGTGATTTTCAATCAGTTTGTTGACCTCCCATGACTGCATGGGAGCAGTGAATCATTGGGGCTTATTACGGTTGTCACCTTCACTATCACTTTCACTTTCCTTACGCATCACCTCACTTTTTTATGCTATTACTGATATCACCGTGATCAAAAATGAACTCCGTCAGGTGAAAGTGATAGTGAAGTGAGAATCGTAGTAGCCCTAAGAATATCTACGGTTTGCGTCACTTCTTTCGATGGCATGATGGTGCCGTGGCAACCATAATAACACCGAGTTCATTCAAATCGTCACCTCGGATGAATTCTTTCATATTTCTTCACTTGGGTGACATTCGTAATAAGGTTTTTTGTTTTCACATCGTTTTCACCGTGAAGTGAAACCCGTAATAAGCCCCATTCACAATTCTTGAAATCTTTTTTGTCATGAAACCAATGAACTTTTATGGGAGATTTACGATTTTTCTTAAGATGTTAAGCTGGGCTTTAATTTAGAAATTGAAATTTTTGGGATTTGGAGCAATGAACTAAGGATTCTTATTTCTTTCAATCATGAGCAGTATTTTCTTAAATAAAAACTCCCCTTATGAGATTTTATCTTGATATCTTCGGGACATGAAACAATTGAACTCCCAAGGGAGATATTTCCATTTTTGAATCATAAGCAGTTCAACCGAATATAAAAAGATTGAACAAAAGATTTTCTTGTAATCTCTGGGACGAAAAATTCAATCAATAAATAAAAGATTTTTTTTTTAAATTATGAGCAGTCTTTTTCAAGTTCATAACTTTGAATCCGTTGAAATACCTCGTTGAAGTTATTTTCATCTTTCAAATTAGAATTTGATCAAATTCGAAGGTGATTCTAAGCAAGCAGAAACAATAAAATTATTTTTCATATGATCTGGATAACTTATTTTCGATACAGTTCTTTACTCAAAAATCACATTATGCTCAGTGATGAAATCTCCGTAAATCGACGTCTCTGCGTATTTAGCAAAAATAAGCGAAGTCCACAGCAGTAACAAAGTGCTAAAGTCCTGAAATTGATAAAGAACCCAATTCCGCACGGCCATCCCTAGGAATCCTCCATCACAACCAATTTCGTTATAATTCATACACACTCCTTGTACGAGCTGCACTTACGAAATGAAGATTTTGCCTGCCCTCTTCCCATTAATCCTGTCCCATGCAATGAAGCCTTAAAGTCGCCCTCTCCCTGTTCCTTGCTCCCAGTATGAACACTCAACAGCACTTCGTGCGGACCAGCCACTAATATGCAGATATGGCCCAAGATATAATTTTTCGTAATTTAATTTTGTCTCGTTCACTCCACCGGGAAGAGGAGGCAAGGTTTCATGTTCCAACTGCCGCAGTTTTATGTTCTCCATGGATATGGGCATGGGTTCAGGCAAATTGCTTCCAGCCATCAGCCATCAGCCAGGTTACCCGTCGTCGTCTCTCACCCGGCTCGAGGGGATTCTCACGGATTTCTCGCAGGGCCGAATGGGGGCCGAACCGCGATTCATTTCTTACTTTGCATACCACAACTGCGCCCCGTCCGCGGCGGCGCATCGCTTCTGGATCCTCACGCCAGCCAGTGGTTGAAGGGCAGCTGAACTGATCCGAACCGAACCGAACCGAAGGGCTGTGTATCGGTGTAATTTGCAATCATATTTTTACCCACAATAGATGGTTTGTGGCTTTACCTGCTCGTCGTCGTCCCGATGGCAGAGGAAGGATCCGAAGCGGTGGCCGGGGAGTTGTTCCGTAGAAAAATAAGCGTGATTATCGACAGAACATTCAATGCAGAATGAGGTTCGACTGAAGAACTCTCCTTAGCTACTGAAGTTATTGAGTTATTGGATCGAAGCAATCCATGCTGTGATAGAGATGAAGCGTTTCCAAGCAATGTTTTGTTATACAAATCAAAGTGAAAATTTTAGCTGTCCCTTGTGTGACGCGCAGTGAGTGTAATCGAATCCTTCTCAAACTACACTGTCGCGTTTCTTGTGTGCTACAGTAACTTGTCCCACTTCGTGTTGTTGTTTTGGAGCCGTGCCCCTGAAACGAAGAAAGTTTTCTTTCAGGTTAGTGTCGTTTCTTAGTAAAAACATTTGAGATTCCCGGACATGATAATTGGGGCCATATTGCGGTTCTCAATTCACCTAATTTCAATTCACCTCAATTGCAGCACCGTCCACACTTCTCCCCATTTCGAATACATTCAGTGCGAAAGATTAATACGAAATGCATATTGGCTGTGCATTGGCCGGCCGGGTTGGAAGAGTGATTCTCACTGTACTGCTTCCCCGCGCTTAGGAGTCGATGGAGTGCGGAACCGAACCAATACAGGCTTTCTCAGAGCAACAACACGACGGATGATTGCCGTGTGGATTCGTAATTCCATCATCATCAATTTTATCTCGGGACGCTTTTCTCGCACTCACCCGAATGGACCTGGTGCGGCCTGAATGCAAGCCTACATATAGCGAGAACGAGGTCCATTCACTTGCAAGCCACCACCATCGTCCCATCGGGCCACAAGTAAAGCTGTTTTCAGAGCGAACCGTACTTTTATTATAATAATGAAAACGCAAGACGTGTTTTATGCAAAATTATAATCATAAAATTAAATAAGAATACAAGATTAATCTGAACGATACGATAGGTGCGCGATTGTCCGCCCGGTGAAGAGGGATTTGTGTGTGCGTGGAGTTATGCCTGCCGCTTGATACGGAGTTTGCTGCGGCGCGTTCCTTTTGGGTAGGAAAAGTGGTGTCTGATGGGAAAATGTTACGAAAATGAGCAGAAATTATGCTTTCACAGCTGTTGTATTGAGGAATTAGTATTTCTACAATGGCTCATCTTGTTCTTCATTATGCGATCCAAGCCTTAACCATGCATGGAGCATTTACTAAATTTCATTTTCAAGTGGGTACAGTCCATGTCATCTTTTATTGTACGGATTTTTTGTTGAACTCAAAATCATCAGAAACTTAATTAGTTTTGAACAACCTTCAAATGGTTTGAAATGTTATGAATTGCAAAAAATAAACCACAGACACCTAAAGCGAGCAATGTCTAGAGAGAATGTAACGCTCCTTGAAAGCATTACAAGCATTTTATCAGCAAATCAGAAAAATCTCCAACCCGTAATAATGCAAGTGATTCCAATTTGACTAGCACGTAAGTTTTTTCACCGTGAAATGACACTCGTAATTAGGCCCTTAATAACTTCAAAACAGTAGGAAACTTTTTTCGGTGAAATGCTCAAGTTTGGCGAAATGTTCAGATGGTTATTAATGTTGAGGAATCTAGAGGAAATCCAACAAATTTGTGAAATTGTTAGAAAATGAATGCAGATCTTACGGCAGGTTTGTAAAACTTCCACGAAAGTCAGAAATAGGATGTGGCTCGATGAAAGTCCCAAAAATTTTGAAGAAAATGGAAAACCTTTTGAAGTTTTTGGATCTCTAGAGAAATTAGTGGATTTATAGACTAATTTTACATAACTTTTAAAATGTTTTCAAATATTGTGTAAAGCTATCAGCTTTCAGTGTCCCAGTGATTTTGGAGGAAACTCATGACAACGTTAGGAAAACAACCAATAGCCCAAGATTCTTTTTGAGAGGTTTGAAGTGTATTTTGCGAACTCCGTTAAGAATGGCATAATTTTCGTAGAAATTTTCAAAACCCAGAAATATTTTGTTAGTTTTGCGTTGCTGCTGGAAATTTTACTAATCTTGAGAAAAGTATTCAGTATTTTTACGATTTGGAAATGTGGTTTGTTGGAAGAGTAGTGCGAATATCGCCAGAATTATCCGAATCCAATAAACTTTTTATTACCGACATGTAACACAAATGTTATAAATTCCTAATAAGGGCAACATAATTAAATAATTGTTGAAGTACAGACTTCGAGACTAACATTTAGTAGCTCCCCTCCTTTTCAAACAGTCCGAGTCCGACTAACGAATTCTGTTCTAGTAAGTTGATTTAGAAGTAGTTCTTAATTTGTTTTTATAGTTGTAATTCGTTTTTAGATCAAAGTTGTAATTTTAAGCTATCATAAGAACAATAGTCAAGAAACAAATTTGTATCATAGAAAATATTCATCTCACCTTATTACTATCGTCACATAAATGGTATCAACTTATTTATAATATTTAACCGTTGGAATGTATGTGATCTGTATGCAATCACTAATAACTATAAATTTTTAGATCGTCAACTAGTGTATAGAGCAAACAAATGCTTCTGGTTATTGTTTTCTGATCAATTCAGCGCCAACATTTGATTAGTCCGAATCTGCTTTTGTAAACAATCACTTTGACTACTAATTTATCGTTGAATACAATTCCTTCAAATTGAATATATCAGCGGATAGAGATAAAGCCCTTCTTCCTTATAGAGTGCTTAATTTGAATTTCTGACCTTTTGTTCAAGAGAAATTGACTACGAAAGCAATTGTTTACAAAAGCAGATTCGCCGTAATCTGATGTTGGCGCTGAATAGTCCTACATCGTCCTCCATGAGAGCTCACGACCGCGGCTTTATACTCATGACTCAATCGATGACAGACGTCGTCGTAGACTTGTAATCATTGACAGCGATACGAGGGGTTCACCGAAAATACTGTCGAAAATTTCGAATTATAATTTACAGGATATATGTGAAAAACTAAATGTTAAAAAAGCTTGCAAAATAAAGAAGATGTAATAACTAAACTAGAGTTTCGAGAAGTTTTCAAAGCGATCGATTAGATTGGAGAATTTTCTTGAAAGCTGCGAAATTGTTGTCCAAACGCATACACATTTAAATCAACTGAGTTATTAAAAAAAAGGTATTTAAACCCCTAAGAATTGTGCAAATTTTTTGAGTACAGTCTGGAGATTTTTTAGAAAATGGCAGAACTTCTGAGAGATATCTGATTTATTGGAGACAGCTTCTGACCAGTTTATAAAAGTTTTAAAATTCATACAAGTTTTACAAAGTTTTTAGTCGCTACTAGAAACCGCAAATTTAATAGTAATAAAAAAAAGTTTTGGTGCGTGTGAGTTTTAAAGAGGAATGCCGGTAACTAGAAAATGAGAAGAAAGATTAGTAATTTCTAGTTAATTTCAAATACCTTTATCGTTTATCATGATCTTGTCAAGATAAGCATTAAAGATAGTTGAAATTAAATGGAAATATCAAATCTTTCATCTCATTTTCTAGTTTTGCACATTACTTAGTACATTTAGTACATCATATTTAAAAAGTGTTGCAAGTTTACTAAAATCTTTGCACTTGTAGATTTTAATAGGAAAACTAGAAGAAGAAAAGTAGTATTTTATATAGAATAATTGAATTTTGAAATTCAAAATTTCTTAAAACCTATGAGCTTTGGCGGATTGAACGTTTTCTTAAATTTTTTTTACATATTTCGGTGCTAGTGGTTAAACGTCAAACGTGCGCTATGCGGAATTTGATTGTGAACACGTTGATTTACCAGATACAGCACGTTGAACAATAGCACTCTTGGTCTTCACATTTACCTTTTAAATGCATTTTTCCTGAAGCCACGTTTTTCAAAAGCATTAGCAAGTTTGAAAAATTAGAAATATTGGGGATTTGTGAATAAAAAAATTGTCTGTAGATGTGTCGCTACGTGCTGGCATTACCTTTCCTTTTGCTTTTTATACCCCTTTTTAAATAGAAAATGAACAAAAAAAGAGATTTCTGTTCAAATGCTGCCATTTTGATGGTTTAAAAAAATGACAAGTATAAGTACACGACACTGAAAATGTCTGAACTTTGCAAACGACATTCTCAAATCTGTCATGCAATAAAGGTAGTTGGAATTATTATAAATGGAAATTGCTAATCTTTCTTCTCATTTTCTAGTTTTTTTTTTACAAAATAAGCCGTTCTTTTTTATTGTTTTTGAAAAGTCTATTTTTTTTGCGATCGTATTTCGTCAAACTTCGTGTACTCTTCAAATGTAAACAATCTTTTTGATAATTTTTTCAAAGTGTTCCTCAGAACTATACATGTACTACAAAAAGTTCGAAAGTAGTTCAACATAGATGTATTGTAAACTTTCTCGTTGATTAAAAGTAAGGTTGAATTGAACTTTGTATTATAGATATTTTTAGAAGGTCAATGAAAATTCTCAACGAACAACATATGAACTTGAAGGTTGAGCTGAACGGCAACAAGGAACCCTAGTGAACACTTGTAGCAAATCGGTTAAATTTACTACAATGTGGCTCAACTAAATCACAATCAAGTTGTTTTAACCAATTATGACGGTTTTGTGCTGAACTTTTGTTGAACTTTCAAGTAGCTTTAAATGTTGGTGACACTTTAAAAACATTTAAGTTCTACTTATACAGTTATTAGAGCAGGAAAATTCCATGGAACTAAATTTCAATCAAATATAAACTTCTGAGTCCTCATCTCAAGTAAAATTCATTTTTTTATGTTACCGGCATTCAAAATGAAACCTTGCCACAAATCTGTCTGTCACTATATGCGGACTCGTAATCAAGAACGCATCAAGATCCACATCAGGGAAATAACAATACTAAAAAAGAACAACTTGGCAACATGGGGTGTGCCATCGGCTAGTAGAGGTTTGACGACGACATCTGTTGGCAACAATATTCTAAGTGATCATTAAAAGCAGTTTTAATCCGAGATTTGCAGAAATTTATGGCTCTATTGCTGATTCAACAATCCATTTCAGAATGTCTGGAGAGTCACGCCCATTCCGAGATTTTTTTCGCGTGCAAAAAGCCTTGCACACACTTCCTGATTTAAACTTTATCAAACCTGGCGTGTATTTATTATATAGAAAAGATAAACTGGTTGGGTCTCACCATATTTTGCTGAACTACTGTATTTTGTTTGCTGTTTTTTTCCTATGTATTTATTTCTTTTAAGTGAGAGTTCTCCTCTACTTTTGCACTTCTACGAGGAACGAGGAAAGGAAGGAGAACGGTTTTTTCTTGCGAATTCTCTATTGCTCAAGTTATCAATTGTTTGGTGGCGCGAGTGAACGAAGAAAGAAAATTAAAAAATAACACTGCTTCCTGGTGGTGCTGTGAGTGTTATCATGATTGATTGGGTATTTGTTTTTGACCCACACCAATGGTTCACCATACCCGCCATATAACACCACATCTAGTTCCAAATGAAAAAAAAAAATAGATATGATGGTACGGTGGGTGTGCTGGTTCTTGCGGTGTGGGTCATGATTGATTAGCAATTTACATATGACCTAAAGTTATTAGTTTGCGTCGTATCACCTTGGTATCGGTTCAGGTATCGGGCAGAGCGCGTTATTGTTACTGCTATTTATTGTTCGGTGGCGAGAGTTTGTGTTCAATGTATAGTTGCGAACTGTTGTTACTTTCGGGCGTAGCGCGATATCTTTTGTTTCGTTAACGTATTGTTCTGTGGCGTGTGTGATCAAATTAGCACATGGAAAAAAAAATTAAACCGCTTGGATGTTGGATGTGGCGGTAGTTATTTAAGGTCGATAATAGTTGGCGAACGTAAATGTTCGTGGTAGGTCGATTTGGGCTGTATGTTATATGAAAGTACTCATGTAGCGTAAAGTGTTTACAGGTGTGTAGTCCAGAGAAAAGAGTGAACAGGGAAAATGGCGCGGTGATGAAACAATGTATGTTTAGTACAAGTCATGCTGCAGTTCACTAAGAACGTCAACAGATGGTATGTGGGAATGGAGTTTAATTTTTATTTTATATCGATTATCTGTCCTCCAACTCGATGTTTAAACTTATTTTTGTATTCTGTTGAAGTAAACAACCCACACCTGTGAGTTTGAATCGGTCCACAGTTTGTAAATTTCAACGTATTCTTGAATTCCATTGAAATAAACTACCCACACTTGTAAGTGACCCCAACAGCTTTCTTATTGTTGGTTTCAATCCGTTCCTAAATTTGAATAACTTTAATGTGTGTCTCTGTTACAGAGAATAAACCGGGAACATAGTTGAATATCTGATTCACTGCCGAGGTCAGTTGAATTCAGCACACCGTTTTCCAAAACGGATCCCGCTGCAAACCCAACCATTTTATCTCAGTAGTGTAAGTACAGAGGATTTTTCGGCGAGAATCACGTCAACATATTCCAACCCATTCCTTATTTGACCTGCATTCAGGCGGGGCTGGCGCCGGTATTTGAGAATACTTGAGCCTTAGTTTAAGATCACTAGTTTTTTACACATTGAGAATGTATGCTAGTTCCAAGCATCATCTGTTGGTTCTCTGTGTAATAACAGCTGATCTGGCAATAACGGAGTAGCAAGCTCGGGCGGGTCAATCATGCTCATGCTCATGCACATGCTCATATTGTATTGGTTTAGTTGTTCAGTTTTTTTTGGCACAATTGTTCTTAACAAGGTGAAGATAATCTCTATACGGATGAATATAGTGATGCGCAAGTTGCTACAACTTACACCGGGTCTCTAACGGTCATCCAACAAGGAAGTCTTTTTTTTTAATTTACCTTTATGTTTCATATTTCTCTTCTCTAATATTCGGTAGCTTGATTTTATCTACCTTAATTGTGTCGTTTCATGATTGGCAGGCCAATCTTTTTTATTGTTACACCTAATTTTTTCTTCTATTTTTAGTGGATTATCATAATTTTTTTATAGTACGTGCCTCCAAATGCCTATTCAAATTACTCGAACTTTTATTCATGTGTAATCTTATTATCAAATAAATTTGAAATAATGAAACTTTCTTTCGGTCTCTCACCGTCGGTCTCGAAGTCGAGAAAATTTTCAACCCAAAAGATTCCCTCGACCAGACAGGGAATCGAACCGCTGCCTCCGGCTTGGTATACCGTGCTCTTATTGACTGAGCTATCTAATATAAGTCTCTTATCAACACATCACATATCTCATTAATTTCATAACTATAAATGTCCTAAGCTTGTTAACAAACTTCACTTTTCATAGCAAAAACTCCATCAAATGCACACAGCATTTGGGACATTTGGGCTTTCGAGAACTTCGGAAAACTTTGGATAAGTTTAAAAAACTTGTAAACGCTTAAGAGTAGCCCAAACATCACGTAACAACAAATAACTCCAAAAGGTGCTTAGAAGTCCCAAGAAATAAATATAACTTTAAAAAACTTCAGAAAACTGAACTGAAAAATGGATAAGTTTTCAGAATTTCTATAAGATTTTTGTTCAATTTTTCAGTAGTTGGAACGGCTACTGATATATTTCCTGAACTGAAGTTTACCAAAAATATGAAGAATTTGTCAAATTTACAATGTTCGACTCGAACTTACGGGTTGCCGATGGATAAGAATATATTTTAACACGAGTAAAACGAAAAAGAAGATAAATGATTGCTTAAGCGTTAAAGTTATTCAAGTTGCTGAAATTCCGATGTAGTTTGCAGATTTGCGATCAGTCTTTTGAACTTCCATAACTGTGAATTATTTACAATTCACTAAACAAAAAATTGCCATGAGACCAATAAACTTTTATGGGAGATTTACGCTTCTTCTTGCTATGTTAAGCTGGGCTTGGATTTTAAGAATGAATTTTTTGGGATTTGAAGCAATGAACTATTATGGGGCATTTTTACTTCTTTCAATCATGAGCAGTATTTTCTTATTTAAAAACTCGCATTCTGAGAATTAATCTTGATACCTTTGGGACATGAAGCAATTGAAGTTTCATGGGAGATATTTCCATCTCTAAATTAGTTCTTTCGATCTTTTTTTAAATTTTCTTACATGTCTTTTATAAAGATTGAATGATTTTCCAGTGATCTCTGGGACAAAACATGCAATAAATTTTCCTGAAAGATTATTTCTCTTTTCAACCATAAGCAGTTCTTTTCAAATTCAAAACGTTAAATCCGCTATCATACCTCGTTGAAGTTATTTTCATCTTTAACCATTGTGGAGAAACACCTCTGAAAGGCCAACAGGGAACATTTTTATAATTTCTTGCCATTCGTGGCTTCATGAGAACTTAATGAAGCCAATTGATCGGACGGACCAAGAATTGAACCCCATACTGTAACGATTCAATTCAAATAATTGTCTGGCAATCCGTGACCCCATGGGAACCTGATCCGGGGTAACTGTTCCAGGATTAAGTCACCGGATTGTCGTTACTTTTAGTGTCATTTCTGCTGATTTTCTATAGGAACCTCTTATGAGTATACAGGGCTTCAAATGGTGAGTTGACAACTTGGCAGGAGGGTGCGACCGACCTCTGGTCCTCACAAGTTCCTACCTCACGCCTCCACGAGTCATATGATCACAAAAGACTGCCAGCTGAAACATGGAGACGCTGGTTGGCGTAGCCTGGGCAATGTTGTCAATCCGACAATAGCGAAGTGAGGGGGTGCGACCGGTACATCATATCATAATTTTCCATTCTCATATCTTTCAGGTCTTCCAGGTCGTCAGGTATTACAAAATAATTTAAAATTTAAAATTCTTTTTTTTTCATGGCGGTCATACATTGCCTAAATTTTCTGGTTCATAATGGATGCGCAAGTTTGTCTACAATTGCAACAAAACAGCAGTCGGCACACATGTAATTTTCAATTCATATTACAATATACCCTCACTATATATTTTATCTTATAGGACATTGTTTATTCATAGCCTAATTCTGTATATTTCATTACATGTATTACGCCAGAAAGGTAAATTTCTCTCAGGTACCATACAGTTTAGGAGAGGAGGTCTTGCGGTTATAGGATGATCATCTTCTGGTAGAAGCAGCAGTAAGAATGGGGATCAATTTTCAGCTGTATCTAGCACCGTCGGAGTGGCCTTCTCGAAAGTAGCAATGGATGTATATATAGATGTGTAGATACTAGTATGTGTTATTATATGATGCATGTTTTTTACAAGCTCTAGCATATTTTCATTAATAGAAATGTTGACGACTCTCTCGACCACTCAACCTTTAATTCCTTCATTATATTTTCCATTAAATGGCGTAATATGACCTTAACATTTCAGTACACGATCATCAACTACTATTTGAGCGGTTCAGAGGAACACAGCTGTTCATCATTATTAATTGCATATCATAAATATAATATTATGGAAGAAGTAATAAAATAATTAATAAAATTTTAATTGCTTCAGATTGGTGATCCGGCCGGTATAATTATTTTATTACATTATATCAAATAATAATCAAAATTAATAAATGCTCTTCATTCCAGAAGGTTATATATCTATATGTCATGATTAAATACGTAATAATATAATATTATGGTTTTATATACAATTGAATGCTTTATTGATATTTATACCTCAATGAATAACAAGATGACCTTCACATTCCAGAGATACAGTCACCCATCAGTGATACAAAGTGGTACGAAGCTGCATATTATTATTACTGCCTTAATATTATTATTTCAGCAGGTTAATTAATTAAGTTTAACATGGTTATCATAGGCTCGTGAACTCCAACTATTACATAATTTAACTAAATATCCTTATATAATTTTTGCTCTACTATATATTCATATATAACATATTATTATTACACTACATCTATATTTATATAAATATAATAAATACTGGGTTGGGAGGGAGCACCAGGGTATCATTCAAGCTGAAACTGGACGATGGTTTGATTGACTGCCTGAGTCTAGGAGGGAACAAACAGTAGCATTTCTTATCCTACCGATTCGAGTGTGGTGCTGCGAGTTCTACTCCAACAGTTTCAGGGAGAGTGACGCGCCCTTCTTAACAAGCCATCCTGTAGAAAGCTTAATGAGTATTGCGAATTGTGGAGATTCTTAATTTCCCGTGGATTTCGTGTAAGTGTCTCTGCTTACGGGTCCACCCCTCCGTTTTTGGCCCTTCATACAGCGATAGTGCGAATTCAGATCGGTGGCCCAATTTGATCTTGCTGTTAAGTGGAGCTGCATCCAAGCCAAGGGCTAGAGGGGATGGTGGCTACCATACATACATACATACATATTTTGTTTGTATTTTAAATTGCTAAATACAGTTTAATTTATGTTTAAATTCTTCTGCAACCCGAACTTATTGTCAGTGCAAACCTCAACCCGAGACAGGCTAAAAATGCAAACATACACACTGACGTTTGACAGACAACAATCTGACCTAAATTTGATAGCCGATCCAGGTAGAACAGAAATAAAAAAACAAAAACGGCAATGGATAAATTTGACAGTTCTCTGGGATGAACTCCGTGTCGCATCGAGGCGTATGGAGTCACTCGAGTGAATGAACTAGTCACCTCACTCGCTGCGACTGTCGGAATCGAGTGAGAAAAGTCATGTGACAGCGACGTGACTCGAGTCGACTCTTCTCACTCGCCGCGCGGAATAAGGGCCAGTCGGTGCAAGAAAAGTGTATTAGACGCAGATATCGTGTTGCTACCGGAAGGCTTCAAAAATGTCGGCGACGGCCGTCTTGATGTGAACAAGTGACGACGACAGCAGCTGCGAGTCCAACAGGACTTGGCCATCTAGGACATCGAGGAGAGCTGGTTTGCGAAGCGACAAATAATTAATTTCTACCATATTTTGAAGACAATATCTAGTATCCTGTTTTATTTGATCTATTTTGTTTTGTTTTTCATTGTACTTGTCTCTTGTCTCTTTTCAGCCATATCGGAGCGGTCCATTGCTTTTGGCGGATAGTGCTACACACTCCCGTTTCATTTTGCTCAGTTTTTGGGTGCAGTTGTGTGCTGTCTCTTTTTCTCACGCGGGGGTGTTGCTCGGTTTTCGTTGGGGGTGGATCAACTCAAAATTGAGTTGATCCACTTTCCGTGTGCGAGGCGGGGATGGCGTATAGTTGTGCTCGGGGGTTGTGAGGGGTGAAACGGGAGTGCATACTTTCATCGTACTAGTGATCCTCGTGGCGGGAGATGTGTGGAAATTTGATGAACTATTTGGCAGCGGTGTTTATTTTCTTCACAGAGGCTGATAACATTTGCCACAGTGTTCTCGCTGCACGATTGGCTCAAAAATGGCTGCTTCCGCATATCTCTTGCTATGAGGATCACTACAGCGTACCGTTAACCAAAATGAGCCCTGCTGCTAACCTTTCCCCAACTATCCAACATCCCAGTGATTTCTCGTGGAAGTGCAGAGGATTTCTCGGCTTCCTTCAAAGCGAGCATCATGTCAACACGTTCCTTCCCATTCCCTACTTGACTAGCATTCGGACACGGCCGGCGCCGGTATTGCTTTATAATGGGTCACCAGTTTTTACACTTTGAAGATGTATGTTAGTCCAAAACATCATCTGTTGGTTCTTTGTGTAAATACAGCTGATCTAGCAATAACGGAATTGCATCCGTGGGCGGTCAATCATGCTCATGCTCTCAACCTCTTATGAGTATACAATTGGAATTTCTTATGAGTATACAACTTCCACAAAAAATGGTCCCGGATAATCGGGTTTTCCAGAGATGCTGTCCATCTGTCATGTTAGACAATTTAGAAAGAGCGGTTGAGTTTCTGAATACAAACGGCCAAAATACGTTCACTGTTGGTCAGAATCAGAAGCCCCTCCCCGACCCCACCCCCTTGCTATGCCATCATTATTTCACTCCAGGGTGATAAGTATTAACGAGATTTGAAAGGTCACAGAGTTTCAATATTCTACTATAAGAACCTCATGAAATATCATGTTTTGAAATCGAAGAATGCAACTTTGTTCCCTGTTGAACACATAAAGGTTAAAATTAGAACAAAAAGTGATTGTTACCTTTTCGGCCTTATGGTATTCGGCCTAATAACT
>JASCZW010015514.1:0-20424 GCA_034211315.2 Aedes japonicus | reverse complement strand
TTTGATGAGGCCGTCCAGATAAGGAGACCCCTGCCTTTACTGTCGCAGATGGCCATTTGCCCATCTTCAGCGGATGTCTGAACGCTGAATCCATTTTTCCAGCCACAGCGTCGATGCACCTGTCAGCACGTACAACTTCCGGCATGGCTCTGGCGGTTCTGCTTCGCTGCAGGGACTTTGTATCTGGGAATTCAGAATTTTGGCCTCCACGAGGTTTAGCCACATCCTGGGGATTGACTCAAGAAGGGTACTTCCGAATCACCGAACGTCATCTTCTGAGATAATGAGCAGCTCAGTGATGACTGATGCTGCTTATCATGCACGAGCTGACTCAAGGAATTAGACTTTAAAATTGTAGGATAAATATCACACCCACTAGCCTCATTAAATTCTACCTGCCACATACACTTTGCTCCCAGATCACCTAGAGTATCTTAGAAGTCGTCTCAGACTTCAAAGTATTTCCTAGTTTTCTTTATTCACTTCCATCTTCAGCAAGAATAATAGCTGGTAGGTAAGGCAGCTAGAATTGCAAATGCTGAAATACATCATGTGTTACAGTATCTCTGCCTTTACTAAATGTTCGACTTCATGTGAGTTTGTAAGGAGACATTACTAACATTAAAAAGTCATAATTAATCATCTCGTGTCATCATCTGATTTGTTGATATTTCCGGAAATAGGCGCATTACTATCCATTGCTCTGTTGGCCTATACTTGAAATTTCACCATTGATTGATGACACACTTCCTTCATAATTTACTGTCTTGTAGTTCTTCGAAAATCCGTTACATTACACAGTAATGAAAAGTTGCAGATCCATTGCTTCCACAGGGAGGAAAATATTCAGCACCTGTTCTTTACAGCTTCCATTCAAATGTCTTATCAAAGATGAAACCTGGCTCCTGTTGCAACTACAGATGCCTGCCAACCATGCAGGCTTCATGCAAATTTTCTGCAACACAGCCTGAATTTGGCAGGTCATCTCCCGATGTCACATAAATGCCACATATCAGCTTGAGGAGAAATGAATTTCGACAGGTGAAAGGCGGACTGAGATGTTGGGCTTGCCTAATGTTTCCTAAGATGATGAAATTGTTGTTGATATGTTGTATTCAATGCCTCTGCTGTACTTGTCCTGATGATTAAATCTGGCTACATGCTGGCCGAGGCACAATTATCTTCTTCTTCACGAATTTCTGAGTTGACGCTATTGCGCACAGTACATTTTCGAACCTTCAGCAAAGTGTCTAATGTAACGCATTGAGCTATATTCGAAATGTTAGCTGTCACAGCATTCAAATAATTTGAAATGCCACTTGGGAAATTCACAGAATGGTATGATAATTCCAGCATCTGAATAGATAAAGGGATTGAATACTGCTAAGGCTGATTTCGTTACTATCTCTGGTTTCTACATTTTGAATGATCTTTCTAAAACAAGTAGCTTCTACAGTCAAGAATTAAGACTGACGGCGTTTATTTCAGCTACGTTATGATCGCGTGAAGGCCTCACCCTTTAATATTGTACCCATTCACTAAGGCCCATTCTGTATCACGACTGCGTAAAAGTGTCAAACAAACAGCACATAAATCAGTTAGATTTCACACATTTTAAGATATTCTGTTAATTACATTCTGAGTACCAATTTATTTGTTTGCTCGTCATTCTGTTTCACTGTTTGATATAATGATAGTTTTAGATTTTGCCGTCGGTATTTTTAACGGTTTACCTTTTTTTAGATCTTAAATTATTCTGGCTTCAGTATTTTGTCATATGGAAGTCAAGTTTTATTGTGTTAAAGGCTATCATTCAGAGGCGGTCCAAATTTTATGTTTGCATATTTCAGAGTTTTTTCCAAACTTGTGTCGATATCATTTTCAGAGCAGACTTGTTTTGGTCAAGGATGATTCCATAGGTATAATTAATTTCTGTTATTTCCAAAATTTAAGTGACTAATTAATTTGCTAGTCATGGTTCTACCTTTCAGGTGTTTGTTTATGATGTACTGGATTTGGAATAAAATAGTTCTGTTGCCAGCTCAATTTGCGATTTTCTATCTATTTAATTGCGTATATTAGTCATCTTAAATTAATTACAGTGGCCCTATTAGGTTGCATGAAATTATATTGAGTTCACATCGTACGAGTAGACGGTGCAAATGATTACCGTTACTGAAAATTCCTTCATTCTGTCTTAATAGTAGATCGTCCACGCGACACTTACGTTAACACAGGTATACAGCGCAGTCTTCATATGTTGTCATCAGAGAATATCGTTTCCGGCCCAACTTACTGCGCAAATGCAAACCGCCATTGGAAAAATCAGCGTTGCCTAGCGTCTTCACTGACAGACGCTTCGTTATCGACTATAGCATCGTAGAAAACACACAGTTTAATTTACCGTTCGACACGGTGTATGGTGTCTGGTAGACACTTCATCGCATGTTGCACGCTTAATTGCATACTGGAAGTACTATATTCTTCCAATCAGGTAGATCATCTCAACTATTGAATCCAGAATTTATGCGTCATGATCACTTGATTGAGGAAGCCTGGTCCATCGGCATGAATGTCTGCAGCCGCAATTGCCAGGTTTATACAGATTGTAAAACAAGAAGAGCGTTTGATTCTGATCAACTAAGCCATCCTCCAGAGCTAGTCAGACACTGATCTCATGAACTCGAGTGCATTGTGCTGAGCCTAACCATGCCTTATTTCCAAATCATTTCAGGAAAATCCCAAGTAATGTATCATATTCTAGAGTATGTATGATATGGTCAAACATGTCAATATCAACTCGATGCACTTGCATTTAAAATCTGAACACTCGCGTGCGTGTAGAGTTCTTATCTTTGATCTTGAATTCACTCTTCAGTTACAAGAAGTTGAAGGCATAAATTTGTTTCAGCATCCGAGTTACTCGCGCAGCTTCAGTTACAACAATCGTTACAAATGTAATTGGGAACGCCTGTCAAGGGGGAATGAGTGGAGATTACGCACGACAGCGATGAAACTCTCTGAGATGCAGTCAAGTTGGTAAAAACGAGCCGGACTGATGATTCCAAGAGTAAAGTGACCTGTTAAAGGTGATGATTTATTTGATCGGCCGGACGATGAAATCACCACAGCTCGGGACAGGAGGATACTACAAAGGAAAGGTAAAGCTAGTTACATCACGAAATCAACAGTTCCGCAAAGAAATATCTGGTTTGGCAAGCCACTGCACCTGCGGCCTGAGCGTTACCCATATTTCCAATAAATAACCAATTTACGTGAGCATGTTTGAGAAACGCCCGCTGCCTTCCTGAAGAGTTGTTCTGTTTGGCCGGATTTGAGACGGTTATCATGGGCCACAGAGTTGCCACTATCGTGCAGGTGGTCTCATGATAAGAACTCACTACTGGGCTATCATGGCAAAGACCGTTATGACGATAGCAGCTATGGCGAAGAAGGCCTGATGCAGGCCTGACGGGTCGAACACTTTCCTGAGATCATACTGAACTCGGTGCTTAGGCCCCCATCTCGATCTTTGTCAAACGCCCATGCTTCACTGTTCTGACTTTTATTATTCTGCGGCGCATAAAGAAAATTAATACTTACATAATTCTGTCTAAAGATTACATGACGCTGTCTGCATTGCGAATTATCTACTTTTATCAGACATAACTTTACTGAACCTAAAATGTTGATTCCAGTTTCCCTGTTACATGAATGAATCACCGAATTCGTCTTGGCCCTGACAAATATGTTGATACACATATATTACAACTGTGAATGTTCCGTACAAGTACATCTGCGGAGCTGTCATAAGTTCGTGCCTGATATGCAGCACGAAAGTACTGAAGAGAGATTTCTGGTGTCAAGAAGGCATGGTTCACGCCATCATTACACGCTTACAGATATCATCTTCTAGTACTTCAGTTTATTGTTTCATAAATAGCTTATTGTTGCTCACTGATGATTTCCGTTGATAGTGCGCTCATTTGCATTTCGTGTGGGCGTGCGCGTTATGTCTAGGAGGAAATTTTCTTAACGGTAAATTCCTAGACAGACCGGGAATAACCTGTCATCTCCGTTACGGCGCTAGAGCTGCGTTTCTACGACTGAGTTAAGGGTGACTGTCAACGCTGCTAAAAATCTCAAATTGATTCAATTAAAGGGACAGTCGTTCGATATCTTCAGGCATAAGTACTTGTCTCAATACTGATCAATACAGATGTGATTCGCTGGCAGCAGAACAATTTGTATTCGTGTTCACAGTTGGAATGCCGGTTTCTTGCTTAAGGAATGTCCACTAGGGCGCACAAGCAGTATACCAACGCTCGTGGCAGCACAAGCCAATTTCACTGCTTAAGAGCCTGAGGCCTGAAGGATCGAAGAGTGGCATTTTTGATACCATGATCACCCACCTGACATAAGACGGTTACAAATGTTTTGATTTCGTAGATCATTTTCCTCCCGAGAGACAGATCATGACGTCGTTCTGTCTTCCAAGATGATCTCCACATCCATTTCACTGTTATAATAGCATTGAATATAGAATATCCTTTGTCACGACTGATGAGAACTGATCAAGTGCACATAGAGAAATTAAAAGTGATTATGCTGTTTATCTTAAAGATTGCGTTACGATTGTTCTTCGAAATATTTACATCAACTTTACTGTCATTGATTGAAAATAGGTTATCCTCAATATTCGATTACATAAATATTACATGGTTTGGTCCTATCTACAATGACATAGTTCTACTGATAACAGTTGTAACTTAGTCTTGTTCCTTTCATCTACACTTATATATACATGAAAGAGTCACTGGATACCAGATACATTTTACCTGACAAAGTCAAGGCTGGCGTCCCCTGCCTTGGAATTTATCATATTCAATTACACTATCACTGAACATCAGATTAAAGCATCTCTGCTTGACTAATTACCTGTCTCAATCTGTCAATCTCGCTTCTTACCGATTGACTTCACCACAGTGTGAATCCTTTGTTGATGGATTGAAGGTCAGTTGAACCTTCTGCCTGGCTCACGTCTTCGGTCACTGTCATGATTTCGTTCCGATATGCCTGAATGTGTAAACTGGCACAGCTTGAAATTACCTCAGATCGTGTATCACATTTAAAGTGATTTAGTGCGCATGTTTCAAAACGAATACGCATTCCGTAGTTTCATCTACGCAGCTTCAATTAATAAATATTACTCAACGTATAAAGGAGAAGGTTGATGATTGTAAAAATATTCTTCATCACGTAACAGACTGTTCCAATGTAGATTTGTTTAGCTTCATATAGTAAAATCCACCAGAGATCAGGGCCAGTCAATAATACCTTCACTTTATCAAATGGGCCAATGAGATCTGGTACCGTTGGTGTCTTGTTAACGCAGATTCATTTCACGAAGATGTCAGATGTCACGTTGATAACAACAGAAAATGCTGCTCACGCATTGAACGATGTTATTTTACACGGTGACTGTTTTCAATGTTTGTTGAAATAGTTACATCCTATAACATAGCATATTTTGTTTGCTTCACAATGTGACTAAATAGGTAATAACAATATCAAATCAGCGAATTTTCTTTCTTCTTTTTTGATTCTTTTTTTAGTTGCCGCAAGCAGGTAAATAAATCCATAATCAGAGAGAGTCATAAGTCCCTTCATGATTAAAATAGAAAACAGCCAGTTAAAGATTAATATATAACGTTTTGATTATATAATATTTTGTCGAATTTCTTGATTCCAGTAATATATTACCATACCACGTTGATTTCTCGATATATTATCGAATCAGCACGATCAGATGGCACCTACGACCATTATGCAGCCCAAAGGGGGGCAGGCATCGGCCATCGGTTCCAGTTGTTGGTAAAGGAAATTTACGGTGCGTTCGCTGCATTCGATCATCTCTTCCGAAGTCCCACAACGGGCGAGGGCGCATTGGTGGCAGCGGAGGGAAATTACTGGAATCAAAAGAATTCGAGTCATTAAAATATTATATAAATAAAGCGTTCTTCCTGTTTGTATATTAATCTGTTAACATTGTTTGTTTTCTGTTTACTTTTAGGCTTCCTATCATGGGACGCGACGGACTGTCACGTCGATCTGGAGGACGAGTTGCATGCCATCACGCTGCAGGCCCTCGAGGGAGAGGAAGGCAAGCACGGTAAGCTTTGGGTTTATTTTCATTGTTTGTTACCTGTTTGGTCACATTTACAAACAGGAAGCCAAAACAAAATATGTATGTTTGTAGGATGAAAAATGCAACGCTATTTCAGGAAAAACAACAACAAAATGGCATTACAATCGTTCGAAAAACAGTCACGGAATTCAGCAAAATTATAACATGGGCGAAAGGGACGAAATGTTGGATTCAATGCATTGAGCGGTAAAAAATTTCTGTTGTTCTATTTGTCTTTGATCAACGTGTCATACGATGTATTGAAATGGATATATTAAATCTGCGATAACAGAATTTTCTAACGAGAATTTGGATCTCATTGGCCATTTGTCGAAAATTTTAGGGAAAGACATTATTGAACAACTTCTTCCTGGCACCTAAAATATACATGTGTATTGACCAGATAATCATGGAAATAATAATTTCATTTAATCATGCAATAAGCGTTACTCAAGACAACCTCACAAGGAAAACCTACCAGTCAGCATGGATTCATTTATTGACACAACGCCGTTCGATTGATCAAGGCAACCATTGATTTTAGAGGTCAACGTTTGTTTCTGAACTCCTGTGGATATGCGGATTATCGCATCTGTGGTTGTCAAATCTCGCCAACTTATTCAAAACGGTGAATCTGATTTTGAAAACCAATAAGTAAACAGGAATTCCAACGTAAAATTCTAGATTTTCTTCGCAAATGCACGAATATCAGCACCATCATAACAAAATCTAATGTTTCACTCACATTAGGGCGAGTCTAGTTTACGTGGAGTCGAGAAATATCATTTTACACAATCATTGGCGAAGACGGAACCGTCAAAAAAGCTTCTCCTTTTGCATACGTTTCGAATGGCCATTTACGGTAGTGAAAAGATTGCACGACAGCCATGTTTTTCCTACGGATTGACGGATAGGCTTGCGTAGGAGCGGTACAAACTGCAGATAGGAAATATTGTTGGATATTCCCCGTTTTGTAAAACGTGCGCACCTGCGAATCACTTCCAAAATGTGTGATACGATCACAAGTGAATTTCAAGCTATCACCAGTTTACATTCAAATATCGGAACGAGTCGTATTTTTCACTGCGGTCTGAGAATTAATCGTTATCTGAATAGTGTTGAAGATAATTGTTTGGCTGAACCAAGGTTCAGCTGCCTATTGTTACACTGACCTTCAGTCAATATATCGAAATCTGTACGTAATACACAAAGAATAATGGAATCTCGCAAAGTTCACACTAACTGTGACGAGGTCCAGTTCAGACCAAAAACGAAAATTCCAACGGACAAAGAGGTTTTTGCCTTCTTTCAGAAGCGAATTGTCAACGGAGTTGCTTTGTGCGATGTTTCGAGAGCCCAGTGAAGTATAGTGAATATGATAAATTCCAAACAGGGGACCTGATGAAGACGGCGCTACTGAATTGTCCACCGAGCAGGTCTCATTTGCAACGGTACGTGACTTCCGATACGTACGTCTTTTTTGACTACCATTCGAGGTTGATAAGAAGCATGTAACAACCATGCTGTCGAAATACGGTGAGATTCATCACACGATCCGAGAAAGATTTGATCAAGTTTCTGCAAGATGTTTCTTTTGAAAACTTCTCCTTTCTTAGCTCGCATAACGCTCTGGTAAATATAAGTGTAGATAAAAAAGGAACAGGAATTTTGATAAAGAAAAACCTAAGTTACAGCTAAATTGTTGACCCATCCAGTAGAACTGTATCAGTCATAGTGAATGGGATAAACTATATTAATATCTATGCTTAATCGGGAACCAATAAGCAGAAAGAAAGGGATAACCTATTTCTCAATTAAATGACAATGCATATCAGTAAAACAAATTGTGAATATTTAGTCTTAGTTGAAGACTTCAATTGTATCCTAGATCCAAATGACTCAATGAATCTGTGAAAAACTTTCGAACGGTCTGAGAAGTTTAGTAAATATTTTTCATCTACAAGATGTCGCTAAACAGCTCCATCTAGATAAACTCACTTTTTACCGAGAAGACTGTGTTTCTCGGTTAGATAGCTTTTATGTTTTTTTTTTACTTGATGTTAAAACTATTGCGGTTCCGTGTTCGGATCATCATGCAGTACTATTGAAATTGTCAGTGGAACAACAAGAGCTCAACACTAGAGGGAAGGATATTGGAAAATATATTCAACGCTATTGTTGTCTCCAGTATGCGCAGTTAAGTGACAGGTTGAGTTACATGGATCACAATGCATGGTGGAATCATCTTGGAGCAAGAGTATTCATGGCTACGGCGTTTACAGTCAAGAATACCAGATATATCTCGGGGAGAAGAAGAAAAAATGAATGTCTACCAAGTCTCCAAGCATTTACATAACCATCTTACGCCTGTGCTTCAATCCCCTGAGGCCAGTTGATCGCCGATCAATCGTTCATCGTTGCCAGAAGTACACAAACATTACACCGATCTTTTTGCTGAAAGTGGAGCTTCTAAGAAAATGCCACTGGATTAGTTCTACCGATCTCTGAGCAAGAAATTTTTCAAACTCTTAAGCAGTGTTCAAAGAAGAAGTCGCCTGGGCCAGACGGCTTGACATACGAATTTTACGCTGAGCATTTTGACCTGCTTAAACTTGATCTTGTACAACTGTTTAATGCGTATTTGAGTGGACAATCAATTCCGCCCAGAGATTTATCAGCGGGGATCATCATCATGATGCTTAAGAGAGCAACGGTTCCAACAATTCAGGATCATGGCCCAATTAGTCTATTGAACACAGATTACAAGTTGTTCTGCAAAATTATTGCCGAGCGGATCGCATCTGTATTGGATCAATTGTTGAATCCAGGACAGAGTGCTACAGTAGATGGCAGATCTTGTATGAATAACCTGAAAGATATCAGACGACTGGTGACTCGCTTAATTGAATCCAAACGGTTTAAAGGATTTTTGCTTAGCGTTGATCTGTTGGTCCTCCCTTAGCTCAGTCGGTAAAGGCGCAGCTACAAAGAAACGCCATGCTGGAGGTGGCTGGGTTCGATTCCCGGTCTGGTCTAGGAATTTTTCGTTAAGGAAAATTTCTCGACTCCCTGGGCATAGCATATGATTGTACTTGCCACACAATCATACTAATGCAAAAATGGTACCTGGCATCGAAAGCTCTCAATTAATAACTGTGGAAGTGCATCTAGAACACTAAGTTGAGAGCAAGCAATAAGCTAATTGTGAAAGCAATAAGCTTGAAATGCTAAAGAAGAAGATGATCTGTAAAAAGCATTCGATAACGTGAACCATACCTTTCTTGACACCAGAAATAAAAATTCTCTCTTCAGTGCAACAAGGATGCCCGCTCAGTATGATCTTTTTCGTGCTTTATATCGAGCCATTGTTCACGAACTTATATGACAGCTCCACAGGTGTACTTATTTACGGAACATTCCTAAAAGTTGTAGCATATGCTGATGACATCAACATATTTGTCAAGAACCAGAACGAATTCGATTTGATTATGCAAATCCTCGATTCGTTCACTCAATATGCCAAAATACGGGTCAATTTTCGAAAATCTTCATTTTTAAGGTTCAATAAAGTTATATCTGGTCCCCAAAAAGTTGCGAAGGTCGATGAATTCACAATACTGGGTGTGATCGTCGCTGGATGTTGGTCGAAGATCATAGACAAGAATTATGCGAAACTAATCAGAAATATTAATTTTCGCTTGCTAACAAATGCACCACGGAATATGTATGGGTGTTGAATAAAGGGTGATACGGTCAAAATTTGGTCAAGGGAAAACGCGTGTAAATCGGTGAAATCGTTTATTTAAAAAATCGAATTAAATTTCTTTTTCAAGTTCAATTAGTATAAAATTCAGGAAAAATATTCAGTTAGGCTTCCGTTTTTCCAAATCCGAATTGCTGGGCCTTACGCTTGACCCCTGCCATCAGATTTTGTACAGCCACCTTGTCCACCTTCTTCGCCGCAGAAAGCCAGTTTTCCTTGAACTGCTGCTCGTCCTTAACAGTTTTTTTGGTCTTCTTTAGGTTCCGCTTGACAATAGCCCAGTATTTCTCAATTGGGCGGAGCTCTGGCGTGTTGGGAGGGTTCTTGTCCTTGGGAACCACCTGCACGTTGTTGGCGGCGTACCACTTCATGGCCTTTTTACCGTAATGGCAAGATGCCAAATCCGGCCAAAACAGTACGGAACAACCGTGTTTCTTCAGGAAAGGCAGCAGACGTTTATTCAAACACTCTTTCACGTAAATTTCTTGGTTGACAGTCCCGGAAGCTATGAAAATGCTGCTTTTCAAGCCACAGGTACAGATGAGCTTGCCAAACCAGATATTTCTTTGCGAACTTTGACAGTTTCGTGTGCTTGAAAATATCTGCTACCTTTCCCCTTCCTTTTGCCGTATAAAACTCCTGTCCCGGAAGCTGCTTGTAGTCGGCTTTGACGTAGGTTTCGCCGTCCATTACCACGCAGTCAAACTTCATCATCATCGTCGTGTACAGCCTCCGGGATCGCGCTTTGGCCGTCGTATTTTGTTTATCATCGTGATTTGGAGTCACTACCTTCTTGTAAGTCGATAGTCCGCCTCGTTTTTTGGCTCGATGCACGGTTGTAGACGATACACCCAGCTTATTTGCGGCATCTCGGGAGATTAGGTTAGGTTTCGCTTGAAACTACCGGCAACTCTCTTTGTCGTCTCAGCGGCTTCCGGTTTTCGATTTCCCCCCGATCCAGACCTTCCGACAAACGTTCCCCAAACACTTTAATTACATTTGTAACGGTTGATTTGGCAACTTTTAGCGATTTTGCCAACTTTGCGTGCGAGTAGCTCGGATTTTCGCGATGCGCGAGCAAAATTTTGATACGCTGCTCTTCTTGCTTGGACGGCATTTTGACAACTGAAGAGTGAATTCCAAAATCAAAATAGGAGCAACATTCTACACACACACACCTTCAAAATGAGGGGTGTTCAGGTTTTTTAAATGCAAAATTGAAAGAAATACGTCAAGTTGATATTGACCAAATTTTGACCGTATCGCCCTTTACTTACATACTTTCTAAATTATGATACATTGCGCAGGTTTTCCTACCAAAGAAATTGTCATTTGGCTTAAATAAAGAGCATGGTTGGAAATTTCCTTCTTCCTGGAGCTACTTTCAGAGTTCATAGAGATCAGTCGTATTTAGATAACTCTAGAGGAGGTAAACGTTTGGTTGATCCGGAATCAAAACGCTCTTTTCTTGAACCCCGTTTTACAATCTGGCCTCGATGGAGAAGACACAACGAAGGAGTATTTACTGGATTTCACGAATAGCGGTCGCCTTACACGAAACATTCAGGAATGGATCTCAGAAGCGCGAATCAGAGCGCAAGGATGAAATGCCAGAGCTGAAACATCAAAACAATTGTACAACAACCTTCTCAATGACGCAGAGATTGCAGTTCGGGTTGAGAATGATTACCCTGATGAAAACATTGGAAGAATATAAGCTACTACTTTCTATGTTCCGAGTATAAATTAAATGTTTTTCTGTTTACTAATGACGTTATACGAAATAAAGAGAAGGTATTAGCTGACAACATTGGGAGGTTTTTAGACGGAAATTGCGATAATTGTAGTCTTCCAGACACAAACCTGCATCACGTGAGAGAGAACCAAAAGCATTCGAGAATGAACGGTAGAAATGCTAAGAAATAAACATAATGTGATTTTTTCTACAATAAATGAAATTCTGTGCAAACCTGTAAATAAAACCTATAATAGTCAGACAGCTGCATTATGGTTTGCAATTCATTATATCAGTTGGAGCATAACAATGAAAACAGGTAGTCTATTTTGTTTTAAAAAAAAGTATTCGAGAAATTCGATGAAAAAACAGAAAAGCCAGCCAGAGCCACGTGATTTGATAGTCTGTCAATTTTAGTTTGGTGAAACCTTGACTAGGTAGCGCTGTTTTTCCAACGGTTTGCATTTAAAAATTTACACAGTAAGTTGGAAAAAAAGTTCAAGCCCGGATGTCTGTTCTCTGTGATGTAACTACTTATAAGTGATGCTGCGAGAGCACAGCTCTGGTATCCTATCGTGCTTTCTATCGTGTCCCTTGTGGACGATCTACCTACACTCAGTAGGAACAAATAAGAAAATTTTCGAAAATCTTGGACAAAAGCAGTGTAATCGGTTGCACAGAAGTCTGCTCGTACCCTGATGGCTGAAGTGAACTCAACAGCTCGTAGTTTCTTCATGCAGCCTAATTAAGTTACTGTAATTAGTTTTAAGATGACTAATAATGCACAATTAAATGAATAGAAAATGCATCCTGGATTGAACTGGCAGCAAATTTGTTTTATTCCAAATTTAGTCTGTCCAGTTTTTGTCGCGAACAAGCCTTAAATCAAAAAAGATTGGAACCATTTGACTATAAAGTTAATTAGTCCTTAAATTTTTGAAACAACATAAAAACAAAGTGAATTATACCTGTAAAATGTGGAATCATTTGAAAAGGAATCACTTGATTATAAAGTAAGTCTGCTCTGAAAAAATGATATCGATATTTTTAAAGTTTGGAAACTCTTAAATGTCGCACAAATTACGCCAAATTTGGACCACTAAATCAGATGATGGCAACTTACAATAAACACGGAGAAAACGTTGACTTCCATATGACTAAAATAAAACTGAAGCAAAACTTCAATTTTATTAAAAGATCTAAAAAAAAAAAAAAGGTAAACCTGATAGGTTAGTTTTCTAAAGTGTACCATTTTTCTTAGAAGTGAAACATAAAATAAAACTATCATTGTATCCAAACGGTCTTCTCCTGAGTGACGACAAATAAATAAATTAGTCAAAACTCGAAAGTGTGGAATAACAAGAATGAAAAAACTGTTAAGATCTTAAAATGTTGAAATCACATAGCTTTGAGGTTTGTAATTTGTTTGTTTCTTTGTTTGTTTATTTACGACACTTTACACAGTCGTGTGCATTCGTGTCGGAAAAATCGGAGTTATTTGATACAGAGTGGTTAGCTTTGAGGTGAGTAGATTTTTAATATTAAAGTTGAGGCCTTCCTTACCTCAGTCGGTAGGCCCAGCATTGAAAATTTGGAAACTTACTCGACTACCCGTCGGAGTCTTAATTCTTGACTGTGAAAGTGTTCCTAGAGTACTTGAACTAGAAAAAGATCATTCAAAGAGTGTAAAAACCAAGAGGGAGAAATGAACGAAATGAACGAAATTACTCAGGAAACCAATCAGCCTTAGCATATGCAATTATTCAATCCTTTATCTTTATTCCAGATGCTACAAGAATTATCATACCATTCTGTTAGCATCAGATTTCCTATAAGGTGGCATTTCAAATTCTATTTGAATGCTTCTTGACAACTAAACATTTCGAATGCAAAATAGCCTCAATAAAGCATTTTCATAGCGTTACAGTTAAACTGAACTACTTTGCTGAAGGTTCGAAAATATTGACTTTTACGTGCACAATAGCACGATCTAATAACAGAAAGCCAAAAAATACTCAGAGAACTTTCAGAGAAATTCAAAATGGAAGAAGAAAGAAGAAAAATAATTGTGCGCAATCATTTGGAAAACCCTTCGTAATTTAGCCCAGAACGTGCTAAAGTGTTGGGTTTTCCCCGAACCGTGTGGCGTGTTTTGAAAAAGTACAGCAAAAATTTGTCGACGGATCGCAAGCCTCAAGGCAAGCACTGCGTCAACAGCGGAACAAAGTCATCAAGAACATTAAGGCAAAGCCCAACATCTCAGTCCGCGATCTGGCCAAAAAGTTTCGCACCGCACGCAGTACCGTTCAAGGGATTCAGGCTGCAAGTCATACCGTGCCTGTAGACAACCAAATAGGGATCAAAAGCAGAACAATGTGGCCAGAACCCGTGCCAGAAAACTGTGTGATCAAGTGGCTAAAGCTCGGGGAGATGTTGCTGCCAAATTCAAGTTTGTGTTTGCAGAAAAATTTGCATGGAAATACATGATTTGGCAAGGCATCTGTAGTTGCGGTAGGAAGACCAAGGTTTTCATCTTTGATAAGACATTTAGTTCAGAGCTGTACAGAACGGAATGTCTCCGAAAGCGAATATTGCCATTCATCAGATCCCACAATGAACCTGTCATGTTTTGGCCAGATCTTGCAAGCTTTCATTACAGTAATACAGTGCTACAGTGGTATGAAACCAACGGGATTCAATTTATACCGAAAGAACTCAATCCCCCAAACTGTCCCCAGCTCAGACCGATAGAGAGATTTTGGGCTATTATGAAGAGGAAGCTGAAGGTGAATGGCAGTGTCGTCAAAAGCATCAATGAATTGAGAACCAAGTGGAATAAGATTGCCAAAACGATGGATGAGAATAATGTGCGCCGGTTGATGGAACGTATTTCGGGAAATGTCAGCAAATCTATTCGAAATCGAGATGATTGATTTTTTTAAAGAGATGATTAATTATGACTTTTTTTTAGATGTTTAATTATTCTCCCTCTAAATTTCACATGAAGTCGAACATTTTAGTAAAAACAGAATACTATTTTGTTAATGTATTTCCGAAATATGCGCAATAGTCAATGTTGCAATTCTAACTAGGCCACACTTTACCTACCGGAAGCTATTGACCATTTGATCAACTTTGCTGAAGGTTCAAACTATCTTGGAGGTCAGGATAAAGAAAATATTTAAAAATGCTTTTGAGAGTCTGAAGCATTTCTAAAGGTTCGTACTTTCTAGGTGATCTGGAACTTAAAGGGTGTCCACGATGAAATTTCCACACTATGAAATTGCTCTAACTTTTTAACCGTTGGGTAGAATTTAATGAAAATTTGGGTGGATTTAGTTCATAGTGCATTATTTACATCCTACAAGTTTTAAAGTCCTGTGATCAAAACTCGCGGAAATGGAGTCGAAAGAACAGCTCGTGCGTGATAAAATCTTGCGCATTCATCACGAGAACAAGGATCTCTCGCATCGTTCCATAGCTAAAACGTTGGGAATCGCAAATTCCACGGTGTCGCGAGTGATTAAGCGGTTCGAGGAACGGTTGACCACCGATCGGAAGCCCAGAAGTGAACGAAAAAGTATTCCGTACAACACCAGAAATCACGACCGCGTAGTTGGGGCCTTCAACCGAAATCGAACGCCTCCGTTCGGGATGTGGCTAGAAGCTGCACCTAAGCCGAAGTTTTTGTCCAGAAGGCCAAAACTAAGGCTGGGCTTCGAACGTTCAAGGTACAAAAGGTCCCTAATCGCGACGAGAAGCAGAACAAGTCCGCCAAAACCCATGCCAGGAAGTTGTACCTCAACATGCTGACGAAAGTTGAATGCTGCATCATGGACGACGAAACATATGTGAAGGCCGACTTCAAACAGATCCCCGGCAACCTGTTTTTCACGGCCAAGGATAAGTTCAGCGTTCCGGAGCATGTCCGCACTCAGAAGATGTCCAAATTTGCGAAGAAATTCCTGTTTTGGCAAGCCATCTGCACGTGCGGGAAGCGGAGTGCACCTGTCGTGACCCAGGACACGATGAACGGACAGGTGTACATAAAAGAGTGCCTCCAGAAGCGGCTGCTTCCTCTCCTGAAGGCCCACAACGTCCCAACAATCTTCTGGCCGGATTTGGCCTCATGCCACTACTCCAAGGTCGTGCTGAAGTGGTATGCGGACAATAAGGTCAATTTCGTGCCGAAAATGTTCAACCCTCCCAACACTCCGGAGCTCCGCCCCATCGAGAAGTACTGGGCGATTATGAAGCAGCACCGTCTTAAACGACCTAAGGTAGTGAAGACAGTCGAGGAACTGAAGAAAGTATGGGTTTACATGCAAAAAACGGTTGATTCACAGGTTCTGCAGAATCTTATGGCCGGGGTTAAGGCCAAGGTGTGGGCATTTGCGTATGGACTGTAAATAAAATACGAGTAAAATGGCAAAATGAAGTTTAATAGTTATATCTCAATCCCTGAAAATTATATGGCAATCGGATGAAAACTCGAATTTTGCGAATCAATTTTGTGTGTGGCAGTTTCATCGTGGACACCCTTTAGTAGCCATTGCAAAGATAAATTGGCTTCTTGGCAAAACTGTGATTTCCTGCAATCGCCATACTGAAATATAAGAAATAATTGAAATGTGGAAAAATAAATACACCAAATTTCAAGTGTAATACAAAGGTTCTGTAGATCAGAGACTAATTTTGGCATTCTTTTAGATAACCTTATTTAATTTCATAAATTTGCATGAAATTCATGATTAATTCATCGAATATATATGATTCAATGTTGGTTTTATTGATGTTAACTCGCATAATCTCCAAAGCGCATTTATTTTCGGCTCTTATCGTGACAATATTCACCATTTAGTTAAATGCGCATACGATTTTGAGCATGATAAGCTATAAAAAAACTCAATTTGTTATGGATATTTTGCTATCAAACAAAATTTATCGCAACACTAGAACTTTTTCCTCAGATATTATTTACTGTTAAATGAAGCAGAAGAGCAGAAATCAAACAAAGCAGGACAACACAAACCGACCACGAAATCACCGCGAGGCTTGACAGCTGTGACCATTTGGCCCTATGCTGGTTTGCATGACAGCCAATGGGTTTTATAAAGGTTCTCTAGTGATCATAACATCTTTCACTAGAACGCTTTCAAAATCTTTATGGTCTTGTAAAGGTTTTATTAATTTGTTTTCACAACCACAACATTTCGGTTTTAAACATGTATAGAGGAGGTGTTGGTGGACAAAACAGTTTTAATGTAGTTTTATCAACAAAGCCGGAAAGAGTGCTATACGGCTGAAATAAAACTAAAATTGTTACTTGGGATGCACTTGTGGCAAACGGAGCGAACCATTCGCGACCAAAGGCACCATAAACGGTGAAATTTGAAAATCTGTATGCCTCCAGAAACGTCTTTTGCCATTTTCGAGACAGCACAATCCAAAACCGCTGCTTTGGCCGATTTGGTTTCATGCCAATACACCTACATCCTGCAGGAGTGGCTGATTCTGTAGATTTTGTACTGAAAGACATGAACCCACCAAAATGTCCTGAGCTCTGTCCGAATGGAATTTATTGGGCCATAGTAAAGTGTGAATTTCAAAAATGTGGCAATGGAAGAAAAGGAAATTTCCGCAAACGACTCTACAGGATCTTATCAAGGGTGACGATTGCAAATGTCGAGCATTTTTTTCAAACACATCCTAAGATTTATGTAAGCGGTTATAATTACATATACTGAGCTACTGTCAGCTACAATCAATCTAAACTGTCGCAATAATTATCGAATCACCCTCTACATTAAACGTTGGTTCCACGAAATTCTATTCTTGATTCCTCGTTTGGCTGATTAGGCCAAAAATTAGTCATTTATTCGAACATTTGATTGCTTAAGATTTTAATCGGATGGAAAATTCCACGGAACTTGATTTGTACCCAATACGAACTTTTGACTGCACTTGGGTATTTGGGTACCTCTTAGGAATCTGCTTATTTATTTTAAACTTTCAGTTTACGTGGTACTGAGATATTGCTGATTGATTGATTATATTAACCGGATGGATGGAAAAATTAAACATCTTCCATTGAAGTCCGTGAGACCTTTAAATAGTTCGATATAGGTGTATATGCGTACCAGACTGACTTAAAATTGAGCCGAATTGACCATTTTTATTTCAATGCTTTAAAATGCCCGTAGACTTAAAGAGAAGCATCCCTCTCGAGACCAAAATTAAGATCTTTCCATTATCACAGTCAGATCATTAAACCGGCTACCATAAAATCCAATCCGAAGCATGCACCGTGAGCTCCGGTGGGAAATGATTTTACAGCGAAACTCACGGTTCACGCTCATCCACCACTTGCCGCCGTGAACAAGCCCCTTAATCAGTTTATTGCTTGAAGGCATTTTCATTAATTCTGAAAATTTGCTTAACTGGAGAGCGTGATTCCAGGAAAATTTCCAATGGCTGTTGATGCTGGAGAGCTGGCTGGGTGTTCGGCCTGAACGACCTTTCATCTTTGTTGTTCCTGACAGAATGAAATTGCGTTTTCACGGACGACAAAAGAATTCTTCAAATTAAGCACATACCAATTCCAAGTCCAAATCCAAAACGTCGTGACGCCTGCTATGATCATTTTGTTCTAATATTTTAATTTATGAGTACTATGACTAGGCAAGTACTTCCAAAAATAGGCACTCAAAATGGTACACCTGTGAAGAGGCAATTTCGAGGGATGCCAGAGCCAAACGACATTGCTGGGTCAGCTATTTTCCTCCCTCGCAGCATTCCATAATGGCGTTTCGAATGGCGCTTTTACTCTTTTTCCCTTTTTAGTTTTCTCGGTTGACCGATTTCGGAATCGAATGGTAGGTACTTGCCGATAGCTATGCATACAAGAACGAGGGAACCATGCTTCGACGGTAGAGCAAGTTATCCCGGGGTTGGGAGAGGTCGTGAGAAGCGGTATATAAGAGCACTTCTGAACATGGAAAACATTTTATGAGAACATTCCTCCAATTCCAGGCAAATTTGTATTCTCGTACGTGAATGTTTCAAGTGGAATTATCAGGATTGGCAGTAATAAATTCCTTGTTAGCAAAGCAACCCACAACAATACTAATCTCACATACCTAATTCAAAGTTCACCATCAGCACAAAAGCCATCATCATAACACAACTTCGGACAAAAAACTTCATCCTGTCCACTCGCACTCTTCCTACACTGCGACAAACAAGCAAAAACTAACCGAATAAACAAACGAGTCCCTTAAAATAGTTTCAAACTTAGACCTGGTGGCTCTCGAGCTCGACTAACTTCAACCGAGAGCGCGTGCACAAACGATACAAGCCCAATGGAAACGTGATTCCTCGGTGCAGCGAAGTGATATTGAAGTTTGTGGAATTGAAAGCGACAAAAGATTGTCAAACAAACATAAGACAGCTACTGCCATCATACGATATATGCTCTGAAGTCGATTTGGGCACGTCCGCACTGTGGCAGCGCCAATCAGTTGTGCTTTTGTTGTTCGGGGGTTTGTTGGTTGGATTAGCTTTGAATGTTTTTTTTCATCTACTCGAACGAAGTAGGTCTGTTCAATACACAACCATCGCTTCCTTTTCTAGTCGTAAATTCGAACTCAAGGATTGCTCAGTGTGCTATGACAAATTAGGTTTCGCTTGTTTTTTTTTCTTATATAGAATCTGTTTGCAGTATTAATCGTTGGCTAAAAATAGCTTCGTTGAGAGATATAAACAGATTGCAAAAACTTGCGATTTGCGTTTGGTCGATCATTCAGCCGACGCAACCTTCTTCGAGATGCTTGTATTATTGTTTGTCAAGTCTATATATGAATGAATGTAAAAAAATTCATTAGTGTGCAAAAAGTTCCAGTAGCTTAGAATCAAACAGGAAGAAAAACGAATTGTATATTCAACTAGATTTTTTACTGTACATTTTATTACTATTTCCTTTTAAGTATGAAGATGCCATTGTGGGAATCTATACTTTAAGCGAGTTGCAAATAATTCTTGTTGTTAACGTTAAAGGCAGGGGTGCCATTTTGCCAGATTTATCTGGCACTGACAGACTTTTTATCGCCAAAAAGACAAAAAGAGAAACCCCTCATAATCCTAGACTTTTTAAATTAGAACAGATTTAAAAAAAGCGTCGTACAATCCCATTCCACTAAAGCGTTAAGTGATTTGCATGACTGCTTATTTTATATCCTCGCTTCTCAAGTCCTTATACAGGGTGTCTGAAAATTATCCGTACAGACTTTGTCGGCATGCCTCAACATAACCAAACGGATATAACTAGCCTACCTACATGGTTTAACATCTTGACCCATTGTCTTTATACGCAGTAAGTTTGGTACAGTTGTGATTTCTAATTCATTCAAAATGAAGCCGAATGAGTTGCGCGCAGGCTCGAAAAGGAAAAACTGTTTCAGTTATTGCAAAGACACTTAGTATGCCAAATCTAAAGTGAGTGACGCAATAAAACGATACCAACAGCTTTGAACGCTAGATGACCGCGTAGGGAGAGGAATTATCCGGCGACGAATCAAGCGAAATTCTTCGATTTCCATCTGAAAGTTGGCGAAATCACTCAACATTTCAAATTCTTCCGTTGGAGCCGTAGTTTACGACGATTTGAAGCTTCAGTCATATTAATTGTGATCACTACTTGAATGACCTCACAAAAGCAAACCGGTTGAGCTAAGGTGCTCA
>JASCZW010015513.1:0-20423 GCA_034211315.2 Aedes japonicus | reverse complement strand
TGTATGTATTTACAGGTTGCCGTGATTAGGATGAGTATTTGAATGTTTCAGCTGGTTGCTGGGATATGTTTGATTTCTCAACACTCCTTCTCAAACTCAGCACGCCAGTCGCGGTTTGGTGCTTCGAGAGCTTCAGTTTGTTCGACGGTTTAGTGAGCGTTTCCGCCACCATATACTCGGATCGACAGTCGATTACGGTCAGTATACCTAGTTGAACGAGGTCCTTGGTAAACTGTAACTTGGTGACCACATGTTTGGATCGTCGTTGTGGCTGCTCCGTTTTCAGTTGGCGGATGATGCTTTGGTTGGCCTCATAGAGCAGGATTGGGGTTTTCGGCTCGTGCATATCCTTCATCAGCTTCTGGATCCAGAGTAGTACTTGGCACGCTTAGGCTGCACCAATGAACTTATCCGCGGTCGATGAATAGGCAACGCAGGTTTGCTTCTTCGCAACCAACTGATGTCATCAACGCCAAACGAGATGATAAAGCCGCTATTGGAATTGCGGTCCCGATGATCGCCTTCCGAATCCGCATCTACGCAAGCCTTTAAATCTGCATTGTTGTTCCCCAAATTCAGTCGGAGATGGTTCATCGCCAAGAGGTACCGCATAGTCGCTTCCGTCCAGTCTGCGGCACTCACCTGCCATCCAAGCAACGAGACACTATATAGTTAGATCTGGCCTTGTGTTGATCGCTACGTAGAGCAAATCACCAACCAAACTGGAGTACGAAGTATTGTTTGGTAGCTTGCATTCCTCCTTCCCTTTTGCTTGGAGGTAGCTGGGGTTCATCGAAGTCAGTGATGGTATTGCCATTTTGAGCCCGAATTGCGACGCCACTCGCACTGTTGGTTGAGCAGAAACCGTCCATCATTTGCTCGCTCAACCTGTATGCCCAAGTACTGCCGCAAGTCACCGAGGGTTGTCGTCTTGAACTGTTTCGATAATGCACCCAAGATAGCGTCGTATGAGAAACCCTAGTAGACAGAGTGGCCTTGGTGTGGTGTTTGGCCAATGCTGCGCTAATTAAGCTAATTACGCTCTGCAAATAGTTTAGTAGCCGTAGTAACGTGTGAATTTTTTATCCAGATGGAAGTTTCTGGAAGTTCTGCAAGCGGAGACAATCATGCGATAGGATGGATCTCCAGATTTCAACGAAGCTCAACAATTCAAACTACGAAGCCTGGAAGCTCCGGAGAGAAGCGCTGCTGATCCGAGAAGGTTTGTGGACCTATGTGAAGAACAACCCTGATTTTGCTACTACTGGAAGCGAACCAATTTGGGGTAATCCATGCATCGAAAACGACGAAGGAATCGTGCGAAGCATTGGCTAAACACCACACGAAGGACACTCTGTCCACTAGGGTTTCCCTCCTGCCTCGGATGTGCGAGACTCGGTACACTGAAGGGGCCGACATGGACGAGTACCTCACATCGATGGAGGATCTCTATACGAAGCTCTGCAACGCAGTAAAGGACATGGGAGAAGACAACATGGCTTTTGTCCTGCGAGGATTGTCAAAGTCATTCAATGCGTTGTTGGAGTAGATCTTACGCTTCAGGTTGGCCCAGAAATTCTTGATGGGATGCTGCTAGGGGGGTTCACCGACATGGGTACTACATCGATATTCTACCGCTCCATCTACTCCAACGATCGCTTCGAGTAGTGAGCCGACGTCAGATCCGGCCAGAACACCGCGTTTTTGCCCTTATGGTATTTCTTGATGAACGACGCAACTTTCGGCAGGCATTTCGTACATTCCTTTCCCCGTTCACGGCCAGTCCGGAGAAAAGAATAGCGGCTTTGACATCCCTTTCTCGCTGATTGTCAGCCACAGCAGCACCTTCTTGGGGAACTTGGTGTTTGAAATAAACTTCATATCGGAGCTTACTTCCGGGAAAATCGAGGTGACCATTTTATTCAGCCGCTGCCACTGCGTCATTGCCTGAAGCTCCGAAACCAGTGGACGCGATTTCCGCTTCCTGACATGTATGTTTATGTTCGCCAGGTACTTTTTCACTGTTTGGCCGGTTGAACCGACCTCCCGGTCAAGCGCACGCAGCGATGTAGCCACTTTTCACTCGGTCATCCTCTTCAGCGTCGTTTAGAGCTTCTTGTCTCTCAAGGTCGTCTGCCGTCCGGAACCGGGCTTTATTTCGATGTTCTGGTTGTTGTCTAGTAGTGCCAAGATGTTGTAGATGCCGGAAAGGGCGTATGTCCGTTTTCGACGCGACGGGGTGACGTTCCTTGAACACTTCTGAACGAATTTGCTACACTGATTTTGCCATCTTGGTTAGAGTTCGACTGATAGAGCTGTCAAATTTGGTCTGCTGGCTCATGGGTTACTATGATTGATGCTGCATGGGTAGTTTCGTCAGTGCGGGTGAAAGTAAACTTATGAAAATCGGCAATTTTTGGCAATTTTTGTCAATTTTTTTCAAATGAATTTTTAACAGACTTCCTTTAATTGCAAATTAACGCAAACGTTAACAACGAAATTGTTTGCAATCTTTCATAAAACAGACCTGATTTGATCGATAACTGGCTTGAATTTACATGAAATGTTCCATAAATTAATGCCAAATCTGGCTTTCCTTGCATGGACATTAGAAAACGCAGAAAATTCAATGTTACTTTCAAACTGTGTACCATTGTTTTTAAATTTGCATCTTTTTGCACACAGCATTTATTTATTGATGCATACACAGATAAAAAGAAACATTGAATATTCAGCGTTCTCTAATGCACATAAAGGAACGCTAGATTTGCCTGAAAATAATGAGATATGTCATGTAAATTTAAGACGGATAACGCCTGAATCCAGCCTGTTGTATGAAAGATTGCCAATATTGTTGTATGGAATATGAAAAGTTGCAAACAATTTCGTTGTTTACGCTTCCTTTAGCTTGGATTTAAACGAGGGTATATTTTACACGCTTGTTAAAATTAATTATTTTTTTCTGTGTAGTTATAACCAAGAATTTAAATCATTTATCACAAACGGCTCATGAAATTTTCATTTCATTTACTATTAAAACATTTGAATTTCAGAGATTAAAAAATCAACACACCAGACAACAGTTGAAAACCTGAAGCAGGATGCTAATTTGTCTAGGTATTAGCAAAATTAGCTAGAAAAACAAAGACAAAACTGATTGGTGTTTTGAAAAGCAGACCTGAAACGAGTTTATAACCCATATGTGTAACGATAAAGTTATAAAACTTTTCCTATTACGAAATGGCGGGACTCATTAACAATCAATACTGTGTTTTAGGTCATGCAATATGATATTATGTGAACGACTCATAAGATCACGTTCAATCAGTAATAAAACTTTCCCTAGCCGATCAGTTACCATTTGTTTAAAAAAATAAATTTGGCCGTTTCAGAAGCATAAGGCATTAAACATATATTGGCTCCAGCCATTTGTGCTCGTCCAAACAAGCGGCAACCAATGGTTCACCATTTCCTGAAGTATGCAAGAAAACGGAAGAAAGTGAACGACCAACCCAAAAAGCGAAAAGCCAACGCTGCAGCAGCTCCCGCGCACGTTTTGCCGTTGAAACAATATTTATTCATATACATACAAACATACAGCCAACCAACAACCGCCGCACGCTCAAGAAGCGCATTGACTTTGACATTCAACGAAAACACGAGATTAATGTCATTAACCATTGGATTCGGAGAGACGCGATCGAAGTTGGCGTTGGGAAAAGATGAAACGAAAACAGAATTACCATAAAGAAGTGGAAGGACGGCGACAGCACCGGCGGGGAATGCACCGAACAACGACCGACGGACGCGAAGAGAGCAAAGTGACTTCAATGCGCGAATATTCCGTTGGCGACGAACTTCACCTCTAGGTACTGCCGGTGTGTCATCTTATATCATATGTTAGTTTGTTGTTTTTTGTTTTTTTTTCTAACCGGCTTTAAAGAGGTAAAAGTGTACAATCGTGCACTTCACACCGCTCATCGGAAGCTGCGTCAGAATCGTAGAGATGACTCCATCCCATCGCTATATGGGAAGAGGACCGTTATCACACTTCTTTTTTTTCTGGGTATGTACATTGCTCAGAAAATATTGAAATGACCTGAATTCCGGGATCGTGTGAGCCTCCGCATATAGCTTTGTACAGATATTGATATGTATAAATGTGCTAAAAATTGTCCATCGGAAACGAGTGAGTGCGGAAAGTGAATGACACAACTCGCTGGTGGAGCTGAGAAAGTTGCTCGCTCGAATGGAGATTTGGGAGAGCTGAAATCAGATCATCATCCGAGCGTGTTTTATTGTAATGAGGAAACCAGCTATGATAATTATTTTAACGAGTGCTAAGACTGGTCTATCGGGAACAATACGCTGCGTAAGTATTTCAGTTTTGAGTGATTTTTTTAATAACTACTTGAATTTTGCATGAGTCTTCATTTTTTTTTTCCTGGAATTCAACTGACACGCAGTAAGATCACCGGATCAAAACCAGTGGCTGAAAAACTAGTGAAAGATAAATTCTTGGAAATTCATTTGTTTAGGTATTAATCGTTCTCTCACTCTTCATTAATACAGAGCTTCCGATGTCTGAATAGCATATCTGCACTGTTATAATTGTGTGAATACAATTACTGGCTAGAAAGTCAACCAGACCGGAATCAGAACCAGTCATTTCCATAATGGTCTTGCTTTGTAGTGGCGCCTTTGGTTGACTGAACGTAGTGAGGACTTGGTTGTTTCTTGGGTAATTTTGATTTGCTTCACGGGGTAATTCATGCATACCGTACTACTCAGCATAAGGGCCTTGTGCTGTAAAAAGAGAAGTCCACCACACTCAATCCAAATGCACCCCGCCAGCATCGACAGTTTTCGCAGGGTCCGAGATTGCCTTCCTGACCGATACAACTTAACAGCTGCACGGAATTTGTCTTGTTTGAGTGAAGTCGCCATCCAAACAGATTTCACCGGGCTGTCATCAACATTCTGAAGACCTGCTTAACCCACTTAAATTTTTATACAGTTAGAGATAAAACTGGCTTTGAAATAATTCAACAGCACTTTTGTTTTCGAAGCAATTTATTATGGTTTGATGACTGCAATATTCATTTTTATAGATCAAATATCTTACCTTAACAGTTAGAGTAAGCTCGAGTGGTCTCTGCTGCACACAGAAGTTGTCTCCAAATTATAGGGCCTAGTGCTGCAGGTCGCCTTCCACTAGATTTATTTGACCGAAAATTGCGCGTTACTACACGTAAGCAGTCATGCTTTTGACTGCTTCAAGGTAAAATATAAACACCAACGACAGTTAAAAAGGTTACGAAAGCACATGCAGTCCATACAGCAGCTTCTAAATAACGTAACTTGATGTAACATGGCTGTTGCTGTAACATAACGTGACCTTTTTATTCTTGGTACTAAAGCGTGTTTCGATCAAAATTTGGTCAAACAGTAATGTGTGTGAGTCGATCAAAGTTTTTATTAATAAGTCAATTTTTTTTTCTTTTTCAGGTTAAGTTAATACAGAATACGGGAGAAATATTCAGCTAAGCTTCCTTTTTACCGAATGCAAATTGCCAGGTCTGTACAATCTCCTTGTTCACTTAATTTGCCACAGAATGCCAGTTAACTTTGAACTGTTTCTCGCTCACAACAGCTTTTTGAGTCTTTATAAGGCTCCGCTTGACGATGGCCCAATATTGTTCAATTGGACGGAGCTGTGGCATGTTGGGAGGGATCTTGTCCTTGGGCACTACTTGAACGTTATTGGCAGCATACCACTCCATGACTAAGATGCCAAATCCGGCCCAAACAGAACGGAACAACTGTGTCGCTTCAGGAAAGGCAGTTGGCGTTTTTGTAGGCACTCGCTCAGATAAATTTCCTGGTTGACGGTTCCGGTCGCAATGTAAACGTTGCTCTTCAGCCACACCAGATATTTCTTCGCGAACTTTGACAGTTTAATGTGCTTGAAAATATCTGCTCCCTTTCCCCGTCCGGTTTCCATATAAAACTCATGTCCAGGAAGCTGTGTTAAGTTTGTCTTGACGCAAGATTCATCGTCCTGTACTATGCAATCAAACTTCGTCAGCATCGTCGTGCACAGCTTCTTCGCGAAATCTCGGACGGAGAGGTTGGGCTTCGCTCGAAACAGCCGCCCTAGTAGCACACTTGTTACGAACCAGTTGAGGTGACTTCATTATGACTCAATTAAGTCACAATCAAGTTGCTGCAACCATGTTTAACCGGTGTGTGCTACTTGGGCGACAACTCTTTACTCTTTACCCCCGATCCAGTTTTCCTGGCTGCCGACAAATGTTCACCGGTACACGTTGGTAACAGTTGATTTAGCCACATTTAACAACAATTTCGCGAACTTGGCATTAGAGTAGTTCGGATTTTCGCCATGCACGTGCAAAATTTTGATGCGTTGGTTCTCTTTCTTCGACAACATTTTGATAACTGAAGTGCTAATCTCAAAAATAGACGCACACATCTTCAAAATGAGGGGTGTGCAATTTTTTTAATGCACGATGAAAGGAAATGCGTCGAGTTTAAGTCGACCAAATTTTGATCGAAACACCCTGTATAGACTGTTCCGAAAATATAAATTTAAATTTATTATCAAACATAGTAAACAACAAAGTTTTCATTTCAGTTTGTTTGAATTTTCGTAGGGTAAACGAGTTCTCTAACTTTTTCCTTAACACTACGCATAAGCTCCTGAGCAGTGCTTCCTCCTACCATTTTTACCACTCTAGGCCAATCTTAGTTTTTTTTTAACACTATCCGTTGGATTCACGTGTTTTCTTTGTTTTCTTAGCTCCCCCTTCGCCAATGCTAAAAAAAAATTGATCGGGTGAATCTATGGACAGTTTGGTATAAATATGGCATTGTTCCTTCTGTATCACTCTAGCACATCTTCAGAGTAATGGCAGGAAACAAGGTCAGGCCACAAGTTGTAAGCTTGTTATTATCAACCATTATCACACAGCCCAATTTCTTCGTCAGCAGTTTGCCGTACAGCTTCCGAGCCCTCGGTTTCTTAGATTCAGCGTGATTGATGTATCGTTTTGGCTGCTTCTGCTTCCAACGAGTCTTGTAGTCCCATTCTCTCCTTGGCATACTAAATCATAACCCATTAGTAATCGTTTGCCATACTTACAGGGTGCGGCAGAAAATAATGCGAAAATTTTCAGTAAAGTGTATTTGTATATGTTTACTTTCAAATGCAGCATCCACACATTGTATTTGTTTTATTTCAAATTCGTCAAAATGTTCGCGAAAGAAGTGATCACCAGTTTGTTGCTCGCCCAGAAGAAGACGAAAGAGATTGCCAAGGTGGTAGGATGCCATTTGGCATCAGTGTACCGCATAAAAAAAATCCCTGCTGGATGGTCCAAAGCAGCGAAAGCCGGGAAGCGGACGTCCGCGCTTTGCACGCACGCCAAAAGTGATCAAATCGGTCCGTGCAAAAATTTCTCGCAACTCCGTGCGTTCCATAAGAAAACTTTCAAAGGAAGCCAATATTTCGGAGAAATCCATGCGGAAAATCATCAAAGAAGACCTGCATGCATCTTCCAGAGCCACAGTGAAACGCCACTTGATTGAGGACCGGGTCAAGGAACTACGAGTTCCAAAAAATTGCTTTCCTTGTTGAAGAAGGAAGAAATGATAATCCTGTTCTCCGACGAAAAGCTTTTCAGCATCGATGCTGTGGCCAACAGCGCACGGACCGGTTCATTTCACCGCAGAAAATGGAGAACGTTCCAGAAAAAAGTGAAATTCATATTTCAAACCAAACATCCGGCTGGTGTCATGATGTTTGGCTTGGTGGTGTCCAACGGTTTAAAAATGCCGCTTGTTTTCATTGATGCTGGAGTTAAAATCAATACTGAAGTGTATATCGGTATTTTAAAGGACCAAGTGCTTCCCTGGGTGAAGGCCAACTTATCCGAGGACCAAAACGTTATCATACAGCAGGATGGAGCGTCGTGTCACACTCCAATGGTTGAACGACAACATGAAGTTTTGACCGAAGGATTTGTGGCCCCCTAGCAGTCCAGATCTTAATCCGTTGGATTATTCGATTTGGGTATATGTTGAAGCACGAGCCTGCAAAACATCACACCCTAGTGTGAAAACCCTGAAGTCAACCATAACACGCACATGGCAGTCAATGCCGGAGGACTACGTCCGAAAGGCATGCTTTGGCTTCCGGCGTCGACTCGAGGATGTTATTTATAAAAATGGAGGACACATTGAATACATTTGTTTGAAAAGGACTCTATAAAGACTACTGCACTCGAAAATGTTGATATTATTGCTTGAATTAGTTGAAAAAGGGATTTGAAAGAATTTTCGCATTATTTTCTGCCGCACCCTGTATTTTATTCAACTTCAATACCATAACCGTACGCTCGCACCTTACGCTGTTTCGAAAAATACAAATACACTTTCTTTCTCAAACAAAAAAGACAGGGTTTTTTTTATTATTTTATTCTCAAACATAGTAAATAAGAATGTTTTCTTTCCATCTTCATTTCAATATACTTTATGTTTCGTAGTGTAGGCAAGTTCTCCAACATTTCCCTTAATACTACTCATAAGCTTCTGCACCGTGCTTTCTTCTACAATTTTCACCACTTTTGGCCAATCTTTCTTAAATTTTTTGACATTATCCGCTGGTTTCATGTGTTTTCTCAGCTTCGCCTTCGGAAAAGCCCAGAAAGTTTAGATAGGGTGAATCTCTGGGCAGTTTTTGGTGGATTCATCTCCTGTGGTACAGATACGACATTGTTCCTTTTGTACCACTCTAGTGCATATTTAGAGTAATGGCAGGAAACAAGATCAGGCCAAAAGATTGTAGGCTTGTTATGCTGTTTGATTTTTTGCAGACTTCATTGTGTCTGTCGTAATGAATGGACGAGATATTTTTCCACATCCACATATGGCCTGCCGCACCATTTCCTTCCATTTGCATTATTTTGGTGTAAATGGTTTTTACTAATCCAGGACCATCCTTTTCTCCCGGTTTACAGTCCCGGTAGTCCCAACGGCGTGGCGCACTCCGTTTGTCACATGAGCAGATTACTTGTCAAATCATGTATTTCCTGAGAAACTTTGAAGGTTTCTGCTTCCTTACTTCCTCCGGAACATCAAACTTGTGCTGGGCGGTGTATAACAGTAGTTCCGGAAGCTGCCGGAAGTCCGCTTTGACGTAAGTCTCATTATCTATTATGAGACAATGAGACTTCGTCAGCGTCTGGGTGTACAGATTGCGAGCCCGTGACTTTCCCAACGTATTTTTCCGTTCGTCACGTTTTGGAGCTTTCTGCACTTTGTACGTATGCAGTCCTTTTCGGTCCCTAGCTCTCTGAACGAAAAACTTGGACAGATTCAACTTTTTGGCCACATCCCTGAACAAAACATTGGTATTCCACTTAAAGGGTGTACGGAATCAAATTGCGACCCACACAAATATTCGGCAAAATTCGCCCGCTCAACCAATCATCTTAAAACTTTCAGGGAGTAAAATAAACCCATGTTTGTTTTATTCAATTTCAATTCCATATCCAAATGCATGAACCTTCTTCTTTACACTACTCATAAGGTCCTGTACAACATTTGGACCAACTTTTTTTTGCGTGGCTATCCATTTTTTCTTCATATCTTCCTTCGATTTCACTTCCTTAGGATGCTTCCGAAATGTCTGCTTCGTGATGGCCCAGTACTTTTCAATTGGCCGCAGATGCTTATACCAGTGCTTCGGCACGAAATTGACCTCCTTACCCAGGTAACCAATAAGCATTAGCATATGCAGTAAATCAACCCTAAATCTGTATTTCAGATGCTACAAGCATTATATTAGCATTATATCAGCATCTTGAAAGCTATCGGTTGTAAAGCTGCATTTCAAATGCTTTTTAAATGCTTGTGGTCTGTAATAAGCATTTCGAATGCAAAATAGCATTAATGAAGCATTGCAGTAAAGCAGCCGTATATTGGGCCAAAAATGGCATTTATGTTGCATTTACGGCGACTTAAATGCTTGATAGGCTGCCGTAAAGACGCTTTGGAACTGCTAATTGGTTACCTGGGTAGCCTTATACACTCTCAGATTTCTTCACAGAAATCTGTAAAGTTTTACCGAATTCTCATCAGCTGAACTTTCGGTAATCCTATTTAACGGATTTCGGTAATCTTTTTACAGATAACCGTAAACTACCAGTGATAGATTAAAATAACAGAGATGGTAGCATACCGACATATTATTATTATACTACAGTGATCCCTAGAAGGCAAGGCAACACATTGACGCCGGAACTGTCGGAAAATGGCAAAATATCTGCTTCCCCTACATGAAAGGCTGAAAGCCAAAGAAATAATCTCAACATATCCCATTAGTATTTGCCAAATCTAGCATTCCCTTTATGTGCATTAAATAACGCAGAAAATTCAATGATTATTTTTATCTGTATACGTTATCTGCACAATAGGCCAAGGAACGTAAATAAAAGTAGGGGCAGGGAGGGGGTGGGGAGGGGGAGATGGTACAAAACGCAAGGTTTAATCAACATCGTGAATTTCTAGGGAATGCAAGCAGAAATTTAGGAAGAAGTTATTGAGTATGGTGCATAACGATGTTTTCTTTGTAGATCAAATGTGATTAAAATTCAAAACGATGATTTTAAACCTTTTCAATTTCATCACGGGCTTCGTGCTACTCTGGAAATCGTAAAAACGCCGGTACAATTGCTGACTAATTCACCCAAATTGGTGAGTGCGCACCCCAACACTGGGATGTGAGTGCACACAACAATACAGGTGAGAGATAGCATGCAATACGTCAGCTGAAGGTTAAAATACGCAGCTGTATGCAGTATACCATAGAGAGTTATGGCGTAGAGCTGTAACATATCGCTAAGTCACGCTTATCTGACGGTCTGGTAGTCAAGTAGCCAGTGGGTATAGAACAGAAGATAGCAAAACGTTGCGATATATTGCCAACTCCTCATTATATACACGCTTAGAAAAAAGTACCTTACGGAGCAGATAAGTGTGGGAAGCCAACGGTGAGTAGAATTAGGATTACCCACCATTGGGTTCAAATTACTTGCTTTTGGGTAGAATTTAGTAAGTTATTTATGCCCAACGGTAGATTAATATGATTATACCCAACGTTGGCTTCCCACACTTAACTGCTCCACTGGGTACTTTTTTTCGAAGCGTGTAGACGTATTTAACGCCACGGTACGTTCTGCCCCAGATTTAGTTTTGCATAGTTTTGTCTAAATATTCTGAAAATACGTGGAATTATAGTGATATTTTGATATTATCTTGAAGTTTTGTTGTGTACGGAACATGTGAAGTGAATTTATTATAAGCCATGGATACTAACGCATGGTAAACGCTTATTTCAAAAACACTATCATTCACATGTGAGTACAGTCAACAATTTCTTCAATTTTGATGTTATTTTGGCGCGTTTACAGCCTTATTGTACTTCAAAATTATGAGTTTAGCTAATTTAAAAAAAAATGATAAAGTATCATTCCATTGATGCTATAATTTCGAAGATTTGATAATATTTATTGAGTAGGTCATTCTACCCCACCAGTGCGTTTTGGACTGTTCTCCCTTACGTCCCTAACATGAGGTCTTCGGGTTTCCTGATATATCATTGTTATCTTATCTGTGTGAACAGTTTGTTTATAATGTGTGATTGTTTTCTGTATAAATAGGCTACATTGCTCGGTTTATCGCTTCAATTTAGCCAATTATAGCTCATTCAATGATTGTGGAGATAATCTTTTCAGCTTAGCCAGTGAAGTCATGGTGTATACAAAGTAAAGGAAATCTAAGATCACGTGTAAGTTAGCAGCTATAAAAATGATTTATAATGGCTCAATTGCCGCGTAATAAATCGGTCATCCTGATAGACATACTTGACTAGATCGATAATCTATACATTGTTCGCAGTACCGTATCTCGTACTATTACCGATAACTGACTCAGTCGAGTTAGTACGAGATACTCAGAAGTCGACATTGTAGACGAAATACGACTGTCGAAGATGCAAGAAGTTGAATTAAATGGAGATACTAGGTCTTCAAATTCTAGTTACGGTATTCCACAGCTCAACAGCTCAAACCCGTAGAAAATCGTTGGTAACGTGAATAACTGGTACTAGGTCAAATGAAGGCAGGCTAACATTACATCCCGTTGCCCTATACCGTAAAAACGTTTAAGTGAGATGTTAATCCTTCTTTCTGTTAAATTTTAGAATGATTAGAGGTCTAATCAGGCCAAAACAGAGCTGTCACGTACAGATCCTTGTTAATAGGGCCAATAGAGACAAAACTTTTGGATTTACGACCACAGCTGCAAACGGCCTTAAAAACCAAATACTTTGGCGAATTTAGGCACCTTTTTGTTCGAAAATACTCGTCAACGGCGTTTCTTTGCATTGCGGTATAAAAAGCTGTCTGTTAATCACTACAAAAACTGTTTCAAGATTTAGTTCTTTTAGCTTATTAGCCTGCCCCAAACGTACGGAGTTTTTGGCTATCCGAAAGCAGGCATCCACCAGGCTTGGTCAACGCCGTCCACCACCTCCGATGAACTTGGAGAATTTCCCGACGCATCGGTACCAAGTGCCAAACCTTCCGCCGATTCCATTGAATCACCAACATGCAAACCACCCGTCAGCCTCCGTTCAACATCGATTAGCGGCAGCCAACGCCGCCCCATGCCGGCTCTTCCTCCAGGCTAGGGCACTGGACAGCTCTACGACTCGGAGCAAATGGTAGAGTTTGAACAAGAATTCTACCGCCAACTACGTTCCTGCCGCCCAAAGGGGGAACAGCTCAAAGACGCCACATCCATGACGATGAAGTTCCTGTGCAAGCATGGACCGTAGACGCAGCATCAGTATCCTCAATTGGAATGCTTGTTCCATCCGGAAAAAAAAACAATTGAGCTCGGTGACTTCTTTAACAGGAAGGCCATCGACATTGCCATCGCCGCCAAGACATATCTCAAGCCGGAACTCAACATTTTCATCCCTGAATATAGGATTGTGTGACTTGATCGTAGCGACTTTAGTGGAGGAGGAGTTGCGATCGCTCTGCGCTACAACATCAACTGTCATCTACTTCCGAGCTTTCAGCTGCAGTCCGTCGAAGCCATCGGAGTCGAGGTCGAAACTGCCGTCGGCCCTATCACCATCATCGCGGCCTATTGTCCCAAGCAAGCCAGCATCGTCAATGGAACAACAACAATGCTATAAAACGACATCCGCAAGCTAACTCGGAGGCAGGGGCAATTTATCATCGCCGGCGACCTAAATGTGAAACACGAAACCTGAGGGAACACTGGAAGTATCGAGCAAGCGATCTCCCAGGCCCGGGAGCAACATATCCCAGTGATTGATCAGATGAGCAACTCTGTACTCATTGATAGACCCACTAAAGAACTGATTCAATTGGGCAATGCCATTCGAAAATACCAGCGACCAGGTTTGCCAACGCTTAAAAGATACTGTAATCGAGTGACGAACATTTTTAAGGGCAGAATGGTGGACCTTAAGAATAACAATTTTTCCGATAAGATCCGCTCTCTCTCTCAGATTGTGCAAAGCCGTTCTGAAAGTTGACAAGAATTTTAAAACCTAAAACAAGACCCATTCCACCGTTGATCCCACTTGACAGTAATTGCTCCAAGGATCGCTTAATAACTCCTGCAGAGAAGGCTGTTGAGATAGATCGACACTTCGTCAGCTGCCGTTAGCGAGCTTGTAAACAACATCCATCTAAGTCCCAATGACTTCTCGGAAGAGTTGGAAATCGCAGCTGACGAATTATTGACCTATATAAAAGCGTCTAAGAACATGACGGTTTCGATAACATCATGAACTTGGAGCTCAAGCAATTGAGTCTCCAGTTCTATAACCATCTGGCGATGGTTTTCAACCAATGCCTGCGACTTAGCTACTTCCCCTCGTGTTGGAAGTCAGCTAAAGTCATACCCATCTAGAAACCTGGGAAAGATCCTCCGTGTTTCAAAAGCTATAGACCAATCAGTCTTCTCTCAGGAGTACCGTAACCTGTTTGAGAAAGCGATCCACCGTCGGCTTCTTTCATCTACCGACCAGCTTAACATCTTGCTCGACGAACAATTTGGCTTCCGTCGTGGTCGGTCGACAATTCACCAACTTAACCGAGACATTAACATCCTCAGACGGAACAGGTCTGTTCATCTGCCATGGCACTTCTCGAGAAGGCCTTTGATAACGTGTCGCACGATGGCGTGGTATACAAGCTATAACGATACAATCTTCTCATCTTCCTGGTGAAGATTATTAAAAATTATTTGTCGGACAGGACATTCCGTGTTTCACTGCTAGGTGCAGTTTCCGATGCACAGGAGATATCCACCGGTGTTGCGCAGGTAAGTATACTAGGTCCACTTCTTTTCAACCTATTCACCTCGGACTGAAAATGGATCTCTGTCGTTGTTCGCCGATGATACCGCAGTCGTCCACAATCGTAGGGTAACAAGAGCGCTTTAGTGAAACTGCAACGAAGTCTGAATGTTCTGTCAGAATACTTCACCAAATGGGAGATCTGTATCAACGCGGTGAAGACCCAGGTCATCCTATTTCCACACTCCAACTCTCCCAAACTTGTTCCGCCTGAGGATTGTAAAATAAGCCTAAACAACACAACGGTGGAATGGGTCAAATCAGCTGTCTATCTTGGCGTTACAATAGACAGCAGGCTTATTTTCAGGGAACAGGTTGACAAAACTGTCACAAAGTGTAACGTTCTGTTCAAGCTACTGTACCCATTGATCAACAAAAGGTCTACATCATCCCTGAAAAACAAGCTTGTTGTCTACAAGCAAATCATACTTCCAGTCATCGAGTACGGCATGCCAATCTGCTCAGGATGATCCTGGACACCCCTCCAAGGACAAGAACATCCAAGGTCCACCGTCTGGCCGAGATAAAAATGCTCGACTCATTTTACTGAGTCTATCAATCAATACAGGGCACGTTGCCTGACATCGGATTACGAGATCATCCGGAATCTGGTTTCCCACCCCTAGGATTTTCGAATGGTAGCTATAGTTTAGTAAGTAGGTTATCAAATTTTAATAAACAATGCCCCAAGGGCTGATCTGAAAACTTAATTATAACATAAACACACTTAACCCACCAAACACATGAAGCACTTAAACAAAGCTAAAGAGCCCATTGGACTAAAACACTTACAATTTAAATTAAAGGGTGTCCACAATTAAATTGCCTCACTTTCAATAAGCTGTAACATTTCACCCTTTGGGTTGATTTCGACGAAATTTTGAGTGAAATTACCTCAGCGTGTATTGTTTACATTGCGTGAGTTCCATTGTGAAATGTGTCGTAGTTTCGAATATGGAGTCGAAGGAAACGCAAGTGCGTAAGAACATGTTGCACGCGCACCTCGACAACCCACTTCTTTCACACCGAGTCATCGGAAAGATGTTGAAAATTCACCAGTCTCATGTCATAAAACGTTTTGGGAAACGTTTAACTGTCGATCGGAAGAAGATGGTAGAAAACGTGTTCCGTACTGTGTGAAGGATCACAAGCGAGTGGTTGCTGCCTTTTAATGCAAACCCAATTGTTCCGAACGGGATGTCGCGAAAAAGCTGCACTTGAACAAAAATTTCGTGCAGAAAGCCAAGAAACGAGCCGGGTTCCGTTCATTCAAAGTTCAGAAAGCTCCAAACTGCAATGAAAAACAGAATAGGACAGCTAAAACACGTGCGCGTAATCTGTACACACAAATGTTGACTAACCCACACTGCTACATCATGGACGATGAAACACACGTAAAAGCGGACTTTAAACAAATTTCCGGCAACCAGTATGTGACTGCGAAAGACAAGTTCGATGTTCCAAAGTCTCTCAGGAAACAGCAAGTGTCAAAGTTTCCCCAAAAAATTCATGATTTGGCAGTGGATTTGTTTGTGTGGTAAACGGAGCAAGCCTTTCGTGACAACTTCAACTGTAAATGGTCAAGTATACAAGAATGAATGCCTGAAAAAACGACTGCTTCCGTTTCTCAAAACACACAACGTTTCTACATTTTTTTTGGCCGGACCTAGCCTCTTGTCACTACTCCAAGGATGTTCTGGAGTGGTACAAGACGAATGGTGTCAATTTCGTGCCGAAGGATCTTAGTCCCCCAAACTTGGCCCAAGCCAGACTTGCGGTCAATTCAAAAATATTGGGCTATAATGAAGCACGTACTTCGTAAGTATCCTAAAGTTTTCAGGTCACTACAGAACAGGAAATGTAGAAGTCATGATTGAAAACGGAAAAAATGTCGGTTCAAGCGTTGTACAAAATTTTATGCGTGGTATTAAGAAGAAAGCTCGGGCTTTTGGATTTGGTAAAGAAATATTCAGGAAATAAATTTACCCAAACCAAGATTATACATTGTATTTTATTTCCTGAATATTTCATGACGATCGGTTGAGAGACTTGTTTTTGATGACGTGATGCGATTTAACTGTGGACACCCTTTATTATATAAGGGAAAGAATGAAAATAAAAACAAATTTAGTAGTACTTTAGTCTTCCATGACGGTTCACTTTTGTATGTGTGCAATTTGCTTATAATGAAAAATCTTATCTGTATCCGCAATCATCCGAACACCTCAAAACATAAATAAAACATAAATTTCGCATTATATTTCCGTCGTAGTTGTTTATTTCACAATCATGGGATGTGTTTTAACAATTCGTGAAGACAAAACATAGTTATTCGGTATTTGCATGATATTTTCGAATTTTGCGCTTAACTCCATCCATTAGGGTTTGTACAGAGCTAGATCTCTTCAGAAATCGTAGAAGCCGTCTTTGTCCAAAATTCCTACCTCATGCTTCCACGGGTCTATAGATGACAAATACCGCCAGCTAAGGGTTGCGTACTTAGCTGGAAGTGCAGCCTGAGCACTGTTGTCATTCTGACTTCAGCTAGATTTAGGAGGTGCGTGTCGAGCGTCTGTCCACCAAGGACGGCTCAAACAGCGGCTCAAACAGCGGCTTAGTAAGAAACACTGTATCTCGTCAACTAAACATTAGGTGGCAGTCGCACCAAGGCGATGTAGGCAGCGCGACCCGGGTAAGGAAGATGCATGCTGAAATCTTACCCTACTACGAAAAATGGAAGTATTCTTTTTACGGTATATAATTTCAGATCATCCATGGAGTTCCCAAGTATTGTATAGTAATCTTAAATTATTTTTTCTTTCGTGACAATGATAATGCAGGTCTGTCTACAATTGCAGCAGGACCACAACCAGCAGACATGCAGACAGTTCAGATATAATTTGTGTTAACATTTTGTATTGTAACACCCCTTCGCAATATTTTTTATGCTATTTCAGCTTATGTAGGTAGACCAGGGAAGGATCACTATATTATACATCAAATATAAAGGGTTGAGAGTGGAATTGCCAACTCCCTGTCATTAACATTTCGTGAATTGATGGCGAGCTCTTCTACCAACTCATTGGGAAGTCCTCACGTTTGATGGCTTGTTCGACATTAGGTTGTAGGATTCATTGGAATGAGATTCTCATTACGCGTAAGTGTCTCTGCTTACGAGTCCGCCCATCCGTTTTTGGCCCTTCAGACAGTGTTAAATTGAATACAGGCAGATGTCGAACTTGATCAAATCATTCATAGAGGACGATCCACTGTCTTATGGCTGTGCCTGCAACGATGAGTGGTATCTTTTACATACATACATACACACTTAGAAATTATGAATTTTACACGAGATCTAATCCATGTTTGTAAATAGTCGGAGAACGTAAAGTCGGGGAATGTAATAGTCAGGGAGACGTAAAGAAAGATTTCGTGTGAAATTACGTCTCCTGAACCTGACACATACGCAATTCGACAAAAGATGTGTTCGGTTGAATTTATTTTCTCATCTCTTTCAACACATTCTTATGCGCTAAAGGACGCTTGCATGTGTCGGTCTCAGGGACAGAAATTTACACAAGATTTTGGTAGTGTGTACATACAAAATTTTCGAACATTGCGCTTAACTGCGTCCATTAGGGTTTGTACAGACTCTTCAGAAATCGTAGAAGCCGTCTTTGTCAAATTTTGCTGGAAGAGTTTGATATCTTTGATTCCTTGCTTCTTTCCAGAAAGCTTCCGCTTCATCAGAGCCCAATATCTCTCGATTGGTCGTAGCTCTGGATAATTTGGCGGGTTTGAGGTTTTTGGCACAAAGTTTACTTGATTTGCTTGCTACCACTCCATCACAGTATTAGCATAGTGGCATGATGCCAAATCGGACCAGAACAAAGGTTTTTCTTTATGACTTTTGATGAAGAGTAGCAATTGCTTCTGCAGACACTCTTTCTGATAGATCTCCTTGTTGATTGTGCCTGTAGTGACGAAAGATTTACTCTTTTTGCCACACAAGGTATTTTTTGGGAAATTTCGATGCCTTCTTCGTTCTGAAATGCTCAGCTGTGGCATTCCGGCCATAGCAGAATTAAAAGCCAGCCCTGGAAGCTGCTTAAAATCCTCCAGGACATAAGTTTCATCGTCCATAACAACGCATGAAAACTTTGTCAAATATTCGCAGTACAAACGTCGAGCCCGTGATTTTGCTGCCAAGTTCTGTTTGCCGTTGCGATTTGGAACTGTTTTTACTTTATACGACTTAAGTCCCAAACGTTGTTTTGATTTTTGGACAAAACCAGGCGACATGCCTATTTTACAAGCCACCGTTCGAATGGAGAGATTTGGGTTTTTCGTTAATATCCTTTTCACCTTTCGGTCCTTGACAGGATTAGCGCGTCCAATGTTTTTGTCACTTCTAGATTTCCACTCCACCGTCAAACTTTCCGAAAATGATTTGAGCACATCGTGAACAGTGGATTTAGGCAAATCCAATATTTTTGCAAGGTCCCGTATTGACAAGTCAGGATTTGCCGCACGCCCGTACAAAATTTGCTCTCGCACTTGTTTTTCTTTCGTCGCCATCTTAAATACTACACATGAAATGTAAACATCAATCATAGTCTTTTTCATCATAGACTCTCAGCTATACCACAGTGAAAACTTTCATTCCTACGTGCAATATTTTAAAAGTTACAATGACTTGAAGGTGACCGGATTAATGTGGATACCGATTTTAATTGTGATATAATCTGAATACATTAGACTTACCACCACTGGGTCCAACCTTCAACACCGCAAATGTTATGTAAATTTCGGTGTCTTGAGATCGACTCGTGTTTCGACTTGCTGTTGCTTTTTTGTACAGCTTACTAATAATACTTTTTTCACCTCGCATAGTTCTCAATTCAGACTGATCAACGAATTTTCATATATTGATCCTAAGAATTCATGACTAATATCACCAGATAAGCAGTTGCCGAGGGCGACATAGTTACGCTAAGTCTCATACTTTGGTAAGATATGGTATTTAAAAAAAAATCAGCTGCTGTTGCTGTTCACGAAATGTCTGAAAGAACCTTAACGATTACAAGGTTACCTTTGAAGCAAAAACACCAAGATGAAAACATGAATGGTAATTGCTTGTTAAAGTTGGAGCGAACAGTAGCTCACTACCGCAATCATCTAACGCCACATGTTCCTCAGGTCGTGAAAATCTACTTGAATACACTGCGATTGGACGTCCTTCCCTTTCACCGTATTCTCCAAACATTGCCGCTTTCCGAGTACCACCTGTTCCGATCGATCACGCGTGCACTTCCGTTGTTGGGAATAGACCGAAAACTAGGTCAATTCGTGCATTCTCTCACAAGACGAGCAGTTACGATTTACAATTACAATTTATTCCGTAGCAAAGGCTCATAGTTTGATAAGAAATATAGTGGAATGCCAGTTGGCCATGGCAGCTCCAAATAGACAGGATTTCTTTCATTTTTCTACTCTTTTTAAATACAGTGTCTGGGTTTTAATTTCGTTTACTATCTCTTTTTACATTATGTACAAAAGTTTTTGGTTACCGTTCTCTTCACTTCAGGTGGAGCTAATCAATAAAAATAAATTAAATAAATTATTTTTTATAAATAAATAAATAAATAAATAAATTTTCATGTACGCTAAATTAATTAAAAGTGTTCTAATTTTCAAACTAGTAAAACGATTTATAACGACACTGAGAGTCTTTTCATAGGTTTCACGACAAGCTATACATCTTCATATAATTTCAAATGAATGATGTATAAAATATCAATCCAAAAATAAAACATCCAAAACAGAAGGTGCATGTACCTTCCGGGAAGGTTCAATTAATTTCCCTAACATATGTTGCGGAACAATCAATCTCAATCCCTCTGAGAAGGCATTGGCTTGAGATGAATCGCAATGGATTGCC
>JASCZW010015512.1:0-20409 GCA_034211315.2 Aedes japonicus | reverse complement strand
GTACCGGACAACGATTTTGTCGATTATGGAATACGGTAGTTTTTGTTTTCATTCAGCGGCTCGGTCGCACATCATCAAACTGGACACGTATTCGGTATCGGTGTCTTCGTATCGCGTTAGGTTTGCATGCACTCGACTCGCACCAGAGTCTTGAAGTTGGCTGGCATGTTGCCACTCTCGGATCGGTTTACAAATTATCTCTCCGGCTCCTCACCAGGTGTGAAGTTATGAACCCCCAGGTGATCGAAAATTTTGAGAGCTCGCCTGAGTTGAACCCTCAAACCCGCTTCATGACCTTGTACCATTTGTACATAACACAGGATGTCAGCCCTTCGCCGAACATTTCCAATCGTGTTTGCTTCTCCGATTTCGACAATTCGGTTCATTTTGATTTATCCATGAAGCGGGAGCTTCATGGAATCCCCAGAGCATCATCGTCCTATGATTGCTCGGTGATATTTGCTGCAAAGTTTGGCCAAGTTGATTCCACTAAATCGTTCTTCACTGACGGATCTTTGATAGAGGAGTCAACAGAGCTTTTGGTATATTTAATGACGAATTTATAGCGCCAACCGTAAACTTCAAGCCTCCTTGTTCAGTGTATGTCGCTGAATTAGCGGCAATACATTTTACGCTAGAAATTGTTACCTCATTACCACCGGATCAGTACTTCATTTTCACGGATAGTCTCAGTTCTATAGAGGCTATTCGCTCCTTGAGGCCGGTAAAGCACTCCTCGTATTTTCTCATGAAAATACAGGAGCTTCTAAGTGCTTTATCTTCGCGTTATTTTATCATCACCTTTGTATGGGTCCCATCTCATTGTTCAATTCCGGGCAATGAGAAAGCGGACTCGCTTGCAAAGGTGGAGCGCTATGGAAGGCGATATTTGTGATCGACAAATCGCCTTCAACGAATTTTTCCTATTTTTCGTCAACAGTCACTCGTCAGCTGGCAGTATAAATGGGGTAAAGGAGATTTGGGGCGATGGCAACATTCTATCATCCCAAAGGTGTCGAAGAAATCTTGGTTTAGCGGGATGGATGTGGGTCGAGACTTCATTCGTGTCATGTCTCGCCTCATGTCCAATCATTATTCTTTGAACGCTCATTTATACCGGGTTGGGCTGAGCGACAGCAATCTCTGTGAGTGTGGACAAGGCTATCAGGACGCAGATCACGTTATTTGGTCTTGTGCTGAGCATCGTGGTTTCAGATCGAGGCTTTATGATTCCCTTCGGGCTCGAGGTAGACAAACCAATGTGCCAATTCGAGATATTTTGGCTGTACGTGATTTGGAGTACATGAAACTCATTTATGTGTTTTTGACTAACATTAGCATTAGATTGTAGTTAGTTTAACATGTATGTTTAGTATAAGTTTTTTTTCTGTGTTCGTGTGTTTTTTTTTTCTCTTCAAAAATGTTCGATTAAAAAGAAAACCAAAAGTTGTGTAGTTATAAGTGTTTCAATAATTTAGAATTTAAATTTAATGTGTTATGTAAACCATACTTTAAATTCCCACCCTCTTTCCATCCGTAATTTGTAATTCCTATTAACCTCGAGACGGCCGCGAGTAATCGGCTCTATCCTCCTAACTTTAGTTTTAAGATAAATGATGTATAAAAGTATGAAAATTTGGCTCTGTAAAGTTTATTCGATTGAGCCTGTACAAATAAATGATTATTAAAAAAAAAAATATAGAAAGGTGCAATGAGAGCATTCATTCAGATAAAAAGCAATATGTATATTTCATACAATATACGAGGTATTTGTTCTATGTACAAAATCCATGTATACGAATCGAGTGAAAGCTAATTTACGAAAATAAGTTTTCAGTGTAGTGAGTTATTGTACCAGTTATTGTACAGCTGTGCTGCACTATTTAATCAAAGGCGCTGATTTCTTGATAAAGGTTATTTTAAAACCACATGAACTCCGGGTCTGTCCTCCCAACAAGATGATTCACTTTACACAGAGTATTATCCCTAAGGCCTGTACTCGGAAAAAATGCACCATTTTTATCAGTGTGAAACTTTTTTGTCCGTGGGTAAAAATGGATGAAAATCGGAAATTTGAAGTGAATTGTTTACATGTTCAAAATTTCAGTGGTTATTGAGATGTCATCGAAACAAGAAGAAAATCGCTGGAGAATTTTGCGCACCATCATGGAAAATCCGACTGTGACCATGAGATTGATCTCGAAAGACAACTGGGAATCACCCATACAACTGTGTCTCGGGTGATAAAATCGTTTCAGTAGTCCCAGACGACCGAGCGGCGGGCTGGAAGTGGAAGAAAATCGAAGACAGATGACCATGTGAAGGCCCGGAAGGTGTTGGATTATTTCAAGTGTAATCCGAACCTTTCAATTCGTGAGGCGGCTCTGAAGGCAAAGTGTTCCGCCTGGTTCGTTCAGAAAACCATGAAAGTAGCTGGGCTTCGTGTATTCAAGGTCCGCAAGGCACCGAACCGGCGTGATCAACAAAACACGGCGGCCAAATCCCGCGCGAGGAAGCTGTATCGAGAGTGGTTAACGAAACTGATGTGTGTGGTTAGGGATGACGAAACCTATATCAAGGCAGACGCAAAGCAGATACCGGGGCTGGAGTTCTACGTTGCCAAATCACGATTTGATGTTCCGGATGACATAAAGAAGAAGAAAGTGGACAAATTCGCCAAAAAATACTAGCTCTGGCAGGCCGTACATCATAACGGGTACCATCAACAGCGAAATTTAACGCACCGAGTTCCTCCAGAAGCGTCTGTTGCCCTTCCTGCGGTCACACGGAGGCGAGACATTATTTTGGCTGGACCTGGCATCATGCCATTAGGCAGCATTCATTAATTATGTCACGCTTTTAGGGGGGGGAGGGGGTTCAGAAAACCGTGACATTTTGTGACAAACGGGGAGGGGGTAAGCTGAATCGTGACATCACATTTTTGAAAAAAAAAACAAAAACAAAATGATATTCTTATGCAATATCGCCTACTACTACTATCCCTACTGTTCACGCCCCTTCGTAAACGAACAGCAACAGCAGTAATCATGCAGCACTCACACACCGCTCGCATAAACTATGCCACGCCCTGTTCTGCAACTTTCCATCGTTCTGGAACTTTCCATGTTCTGGAACTTTCCATTGTTTTGGAACTTTCCATCGTTCTGGAACTTTCCATGTTCTGGACCTTTCCATCGTTCTGGAACTTTCCATGTTCTGGAACTTTCCATTGTTCTGGAACTTTCCATGTTCTGGAACTTCTAGCAATAGCGGCACAATATAAAAACGGCACCGCAGTGGCGCAGTCATTCCAGTCATTATATCAATTCTAAGGTGTTAAGATCAAAAGGAAAAAGCAATAAAGGATAAGTGAATAGAAGCAGTAGTTTTTCTATCAATATCTTCTGGATCCATTATCCGGTGCAACAGCCAGTGTTATACAGTGTTGAATACAGTCCACCTACGACTAGAGTGTTTGCTGTCAACGGCCTTGGAACCCAACCCGGCCTTTTCAGGGTAAGAAGAGTTGAATTTTCCACCCATGAGCCAAGACAGAGCACTCGTTTTACCCGACAGTTGCTAGTTTGAGCGACACCTATTTCCTTTCCTACCGTGTTAGGACACGTTTAAGTTCTGTCGCAAGAGAGCTAGCAAGCTACTTCAAGTACCCTACGGATCCGGTGTTTGGCTCCGACACCTACCATACCTAACACGCTAACTCTGAAAGTACCCATTAATGAGTCAGAAAAGTACGCATTTTGAAGGAAAGTGGCTTAACTCATTATTAGGAGTATATTTTCCTCATTAATTGAGTATTCGTTACCCATTAATGATTAATTGATACTCATAAATGATGTAAGCAATGCTCAGAAATGAGGAAAGTATACTCTTACTAATGAGTTAAGCCACTTTTCTTCAAAATGCGTACCTTTCGACTCGATGATGGGTACTTTCAGTCAAGTGATACTATTCCACCGTTCATGAATGACAGCTGCAGCTCATTCAGTGTGCGTCAGTGAATAAAGTCCAGTGTTTATTGGTGAAAAATTGGTTCGCGCAGTTAGTGTATTTTGGAAAATGAATCGTGGAGAACTTTTAATACGCTGTACAATGCGTATGTAAAGACTTACCCGGATAAGAAGAAAGGGAGTGCCAATTGGATGCTACTAATTTCTGGAATGAACGGAAGGGCAACGAGCAACACCGCACTTGAAGAGCAAGTCAATAACAAAATAAAAGAGCTTCATGCCTTGCAGCTAAAGAAAAAGGTAAACTTCTTCAACTATGGGAAAGTCTATGAGTGCTCCTAAGGAATCAGCGCCGACAGTGAAACCCGCGCAACCCATCAAGGAAATTGAGTATATGGCTCAGCCGTCATCATCAAATAAACGCCCTGCACCAGTACAGGAACAACTTAAAGCTGAGCTAAATAATCTGAACTCTGAGAGTAGTGCTTCTGATTGACAAGAAGTCTGCTGGACTATTGACGGATGATGATCAGTCGGAGACTCGAAGGGCTAAAAATTAAAAAGATCAAACTTGAAAAGAATCTCAAAATCAAGGAAGACGAGCAAGAGCGGCAGCAGAAGCATCGTGAGAGAAATGAAGCAGGCTAAACAACTGTTAATTCAGGACATCCAGGAGGCTGGTAAATATGATATATTAACTAGTTTGTTTGCACAGTAGATATAAATATCAAATTTCGGAGAATTATCTTTCATTCCGAAATTCTCTGGCCGCCCTCGTGTTGAAGCAGCAACCGGAGCTGCTCAAGGCAATATGCGATATCGCACTTCATGGATCTGCGGCCCGCAGCGCAGTGATGAGAGCGTCAGAAGCGTTAAAAACTTTAGATGGGTTGACTTCTGCAATACAAGGCAAGGATTCAATATCAAGAGAACAGCAACATATCTGCGGTTAATCCCAAAACGAGCCAATTCCCATCGAAGGTAAATGTCACGTAAATACTGTACCAGTGAAGTTGATGCGCGCAAGTAATGCAAAACACAGCGATCATCCCGATGGCCGATTCTGTACAGCGACCATAAGATCATTGGAAGAACTGGCATCTGTGCTAGGGCCCAATGAAGTAGGATTTATCAGTCAGGATGATAAGGCGAGAGTGGCGATAGGCCTAACGGCTGCCAATAAGCAGTCTCCCATGCTTATGCATGTGGAGTACAAAATCACGCTTCCTGACCACGATTGGATGGTTGCAAATAAGCATAAACTAATTCCGTCCGTGTACGCTGGAATCGAAATCAAACCGAATGGTCTTGGCAAACCGGAGGCTGTTGGTTTTTCGGGCCCCACTTACACTGCAATTCGGTCAGGCAAACACGCTTCGTCAACGGCGTTTTCTCATGCGTTAGACATCAAGCGGCTTCTAACTCTTGAATCGTTTGATGGTATTTTTAAGTTTGATGGATTGGTCAAACCAGTCCCTAATCTTTACCGTCGACGGTGGACCTGATGAAAATCCGAGATATCGCAAGGTAATACAGATAGCAATACACCATTTTAAAGAGTACAACCTTGACACGCTGTTCATTGCAACGAACGCTCCGGGAAGGAGTGCTTTCAATAGAGTGGAGCGACGTATGTCACCCTTGAGTAAGGAGCTTTCTGGATTGATAATACACACGACCAGTTTGGTAGTCATCTGGATTCCCAATTGCGTACAACTGCTTCAGCTTTGGAGAAGCAAAATTTCCAGTACGCTGGTGAAGTTTTGGCAGAAGTCTGGAATGATGTGGTCATCGACGGTCATCCGACGTTGGCTGAATATATCGATCCTGATGCTTCTGAAATAGATCGAAGTCAATTCGTGACTATGACCAACACTGGTTTGGAACTCATGTGCGAACCAACCAATATTTACTCCAGATACGGAAAATGCACAGATAGGTAAAATTTTGAGATGCATTTGATGGTCAAATAATTGTTATATGTGCATAAATTTATATTTTTACAGGAAATGCTGCTCACCACTGCGAAGTAGCATCGATCACGTTATCTGCAATGGATTTTTGCGCTCCACCAATCTCTCTGGACGCAAACATCTCGAGGATTGATTGGGTCATCGAAGGACGAACCACAGCATTTCCCATCAATGTTCGTATTGAACTCATTACAAGCTCAACAGATTCTACCTACAATCGATGTCCGATATGGAACGATTCCGTATGATCTCTACTGTCCTTCAATTAAAAACTCATTGAACGAACGAGTGTGTTCCAGCTGTGGACTATACTTTGCATCTTTGAGTCATGCTTCATGAGCACATAAAGATGCACAAGCATACATCCGTTCAATTTCAGAGAAAATTGCGTCCGTTTAAAGTTGTGGCAAAACGTAAACAGGAATGTATGGTTGCAACCAACAAAGACAACTTCGATTGCGAATGGATAGATGACGAAGAACTTGATCTGACTGATGTGGCAGAAACCATTACGAGTGCTTCAGCGGACGCAGATATCTTCCCGGTCATCAATGCTGACCAACATCTGCAAAACCATTTGGACTGGAGGATTGAATCTATTTTTGAATGGTATTATTTGAGAATGCAATTTGATATAATATGAGGAAAGTTGAATTTGTTTCTGTATGAAATAAAAATGATTTTTTGTGACTAATATTGGCTGTTTGAATAAAAAGTTTTGAGTGGGGATGGGGGTTAACAAAAGCGTGACATAATTGCCTGGGGGGGTTACAAAAATTGTGACAATTTGTGACATGGGGGAGGGGGGGGTTAATTTTCGGCCAGATTTGCGTGACATAATTAATGAATGCTGCCTTACGCGCGATCGACGTTTGATTGGTACAGAGGCAATAACGTTGTGTTTGTACCAAAAACCGCCAACCCCCAAAATTCACCAGAGATTCATCCGGTGGAAAGATTTTGGGCCATAATGAAGGCCAAAGTTCGAAAATCGTCCAAGGTGTTTAAGAACGAGCTGGAGTTGAAGAAAGAATGGATGAAAGTGACCAAAAAGGTCGGGTCCATCATTGCACAAAATGTAATGATGGGTCTTAAGGGAAAGGTGCGGGCTTTCAGCGATGGGAAGGAAATTGAATACAGTAATTATGCCGAAACATAATCCATATATATTAGTTCATTCTCTGAAAGTTTCAAGAAAATCCGATTTGACGAACACTTTTGTTTGGTGCATTTTTTTTTCAAGTACAGGCCTTAGTTGAGAAAATACCAATCATTGATAATGGCCACTTACATAGTGTTTTTATCAGGCATAAATCGAACAATAATCAAATCTGATCACTTTTGATAAATGTCCCAAACGTAGAAGAAACAAATTAATTTACACAAAGAAAAAGTAAACGCTGTTAATTCCAAACCGAGGATGTGTCAAATTATATCAACTTCATCTCTTGTGAAGCACCAAGAATTTTGAATCTCTATACTACACGCATAAGAAGTAGCACTTGCCATTTTTCGGAAATCACTGTCTTATTTTTTTTTCTACAATCGCAATGAAATGTTAACATTGTACTCATTAGCAACATCAGCCAACAAAAATTTACGATGATTGATTGTTAATGCAGCCCAGCCTATTACTTTCTGCCTCAAATGTCAACACCGTAGCGATTACAAATATTTGCATCCCCTGCCACGGTTCCCCTCCGGATCCAACTGATACGCAAAGAACGTCACCTCAGACTCAACGATGTAATGGAAGAATTATCGATAATATCTCATTTAAATGCAAACGATGTTTTGATGATTTCAATTTGCACCGCCTCAGCGTGCCAATGAAGAGAGAAAAAAAAATATTCCACTGCAAAAGAACAACTCAACCTAAAAGGTATGTCTTGAGTCTTTGCGTGAGAGGAAGGGAGCAAAAAAAAATCATAATTGGATGAACATCGCTGCTTGTTCTCGAACAGTCAAAAGGACTCTACCATCATAATCGACATCTCCATGGAGAAATTGGAGAAAGGAACCGTTCGTGAATAGGTGCCAATCAAAGACATGCAACGAAGTATGAGCGTTCGAACAGAATAAAAAGTTTATCGAATTATGCCTTTGCTGACAGACGGAATTAGGCTGGTATTGTCGTCATGTCAATAATTATATCACCTTCCTACGGATGCTGTGGATTGCGTGCGAGCTACGTAATGAACGTTCCCGCTGGGATCCGCAATTTGGCTCATTGTCGCTCTCACTGTAGAACTATTAACTAACGAAACTTCTGTTTACCTTCTTGGATCATTCATTAAAACAACTTTCTACGCTTGAACTTCCAGGGAGACAAAATCGATTTCCCTTCCATGCTTACCAAACAATCTCTTCTGCCGAACTGCCGAACAACAATGAAAGTCATCCGAAAGTCTGGGCCGTAGTATTATTTTTGCCAACGTCGATAATCGTATGCATCAAAGTTGGAACTTTCGAAGGTCTGGCTGCTGGAACACTTGCTGTTGGCACAGTTCGAGCCAAACTTTCCGTCGGGAAATCGATAAGAGAAGTCCCAAGAAAAGAACAGCCATAAATTACTCATCACAAAAGAGGCCGCCATCGCAGTTTCGTCGTCGGCGTCGAAGTCATCCTCAGCCGCATGTAGACCCGGAAGAAGGGATGAAGTTGAAAATCTTTAGCCCACTTTTTTCGAGCTCTTCAAAAGTCTGGCCAGTTAGTTAGTTAGTTTGACTGAGTGTGGAAAGTTTGTTTTGCAAAAGAATAACTCCAATTCCGAAACTTGGGAACCTAGTTTATTTGTTGTTTCGTTTTGTTTGTAAGAGCAGGTACCTAACCACCGCAACAGGGTCATAGAACCTAGTGCTGAACACTTGAGAAAAGAGGGGACAAGATGGGGGGCGGAACTTATCATTTGCGGCCGGAGGAAAGTCTGCGGCCAAGTTTTTAATTTGATGGAAGAACTTTGTCACGGATAGTCGTCTGAAGACTTTGGACTTTCGGTGCGACCTTGAACAAGACCCGGTTGGTGGGAATTTTTCCTAACCGCCCTCATCGAATCCACAGTGAAAGGGAAAGTGTAAAGTTTTAAAGCGAAGTTTTCTGGCGACAGGCGGAGTCGATTGTTTGTTGTGGTTCGGCTTTCTAATCGCCGATGAGTCGGCGTAACTGCTTGTTATAATCTAATTGCGTGTTATTGCAAATTAATGATTGACTGATGGAAACTTCCAGTGATCAGGCATCTGACTACTGGTAATAACGACACAGTATGTCAAGTAATTAAATACAAACGAGTTTGTAGAACCGAATCTTATTAAAAATGCAACTAACCTACATTTGCGTTGTATGCGTTTATTTGTGATCGTTTAAATTTGTTCATCATAGCATGCTGTGCGTTTGACTGTCAGCTTTCGTTTGTTTACTTGTTTGCACGGTTTAAATTCTTCGTTTTCAATATGTCGCACATTGACGAAGACGTGAAAATTAAGGTTTTATACACATAGCTATCATAACCAAGTTTTGGTTACACTGTTCTTTGGATGAGGGACAGGCAGAAAACCCGGATCTACCAACCTTAAACTGAATCAGAAAGTGGTTGCTCTTATTCGGAAGAGCAAATCAATGTCAATAAACGGAAACTAGCGTCGGCATGATTCAATGTTTCAAGAAACGGAACAACCTGAAGACCTACAAGAAGCAGAAGAACACCAAACGAAGTGACTAATAGAAGCAACGCGCAGCAACAAGGGCTTTGAAAGTGTATTCGCGAGTTTTGCAGCAACTGGATGCATGTATTTTGATGGACGGTGAGACCTATGACAAAGGACTCAAAAACCCTTCCAGGTCCACAATAAAGCTCGATTCAAACTAAATCTGGACGCACGATTTAATAAACCACCGCGTCCCTGGTGGTTTGGTAAGCATTTGTTGATGTTTCATTGACGAAGAAATTGGTGAAAAGTTTTTCTCGATTGAATCTTTCTGCCTCAAAAATAGCAAAAGTGATAAAATTCCCAAAGTCAACGGTTTGTCTTGTAATCAAACGTTACAAGGATCCTTTGAGTGTGGATAGAGCACAGCGCATCTATAACAAAAGTGGATCTTAGGACAAAAAGTTGAGGAGAAAGGTGTTGAGGTACGTGAAAGGCAACCCAGGTGCCTTCATACGTGATATGGCAAAGAAATACGATTCCAACATTTCCACCGTGCGTAACATCTATTCAAGCTTCGGTCCATCCGATCTTCCGAATGTTCAAGTTCAATTCCGTACCTGTGACAGGTCAAGGTTACCTGAGTGAAGTCAAGGTTGAAATAGAGGTTTGAGTCAATGTTGAAATCACGGTTGAAGTTGAGATAAAAAACGAGGTTTGAGTCGATGTAGCAGCAGAGATCGAAAATCAGATCCACGTCCAAAGGCCGAAGGCAATAGATCAAAGTCAACAGGTTATAGTTTACAGGTCAAAATATTCTTCTTTTTCTTCTTCAATTTGTATTAAAGTGGCTTTCAGTATAAGGCTGGTGCACCATCAAAGGAAGACACCACAACCCTACATATCGGACTCATGAACACATGAGCCGGGACCAACCCACCGCCCCTCCCCCCCCAGAAAAGTCTACGTGGTCAATGAATAACCCCTTGGTTAAATTTCAAAACATGATGAATGATAAAATATTTGTAATGAGATATCGGTAAATGAATACAACTGATTTCGAATGATTACAAGGTTTCTGACACAGTTGGAAACCTACTTGAGCAGGAGACAACAACATATGAATACCTCATTTGAATCTTGTTAACTGGCCTTGGTATATAAGAGCACAGCATAGGAAGTAAAATACCTTAGCAAAATACTTAAAAATTGCAAGCAAAATATTTCTCGAATAACAAAACTTGTTATTTGGGATACCTGAGAATACTTGAGAGGTACTTTTTTCGTATTGTCTTACCTTAATTTGGTATTTGCATAAAACTGTGGGAACAATTTAATGGTATTATCCTCAGGTGTTTTACCTCTTATGCAGCGTTCTTAAATCGCAAAGCCAGATATCAACCTAATCACTCCTGCTTGGGTATTAAGCACAACCAACACTCATCCCCTTTATTCTCAAACGTATCTTACCTCAAAATATCTTGTTGCAGTTGGATCTCAAACTCGCTTACCCTTCTAAGTATTCAGTTGTGTATAATGAACAGACTGGACCGAAAAAGACAGAAAATCGCCAGGAGAAGATGGGACGCCCAAGAAACACAAGCCGAAGGAAGAGGATAACAAGGAGCAAGAAGATGACGATGGGTTTATGGAGGTCAACAGAAAATCCAGGAAAAATCGGAAGTAGTAGAAGCCGAAGAAGGAAGCACCAAGAGTGAATGAGCAGAAGATAGAAGTACCGAAGACTGAAGAACAGAAGAAGGAAGATCGAAAAAAGGAAGAAAGTAAGAGGCACAGTACACGGTAGAAGCGCTACAAAGGTGACGCCCTAATCGTTGAAGTGAAGAAGGAAACGACCCCAAGCCGGAGGAGCTACCCAAGTAGCACACTACGATCATTATTAGTTGTAGTAACTTGATTATGACTTGACAAGTTATATTTATGTTTTCTCAACCGAATGGCAACAGGTGTGCTACTAGGGTAAGTAAGAACGTGGTAATAACCAAGAGAACTCAAAAAAGCGAGATGCTGTTCGAGCGAATACCCAAATGGCGTCATTACGACTCTCAACACGCGCAGCAAACACACTGTTGGAGGCAGGAAAAGTATAAGTCTGGTGGTCGATTTGTTCGCTAAGAATGACGAGATGTTTCAAACGGCTTTAGTCACCTGGCAAGAAGCTCCGAAGGCCCTGACCAATCCAAGCTATGCTGGAAATATGTAGTTAAGGACTGCAAAAAATAAAACCGAAGTTTAGGCTCTGCAAAGAAGGGATCCTCAAATACAAACATGCGGGGGCACTTCAGAAGTTATGGAGATAACCCAGTTGACGTGGCAATTATTGCAGAGCCGTATCGAGTACCCCTTGACAACGAAAATTGGGTAGCGGACAAGGCAGGCATGACTGCTCTACACGTTATGGGTAGATATCCCATATAGAAGATAGTCTCGAATTCATCCGAAGATTTCGTGAACGACAGAATCAAGGAAACCTTCGTATACGCACGTCCTAGATATTTCAGCATTTGTTGGTGAAACGAAGTCCGATTGTCGTCGGCGGTGATTTCGACGCTTGGGCAACAGAGTAGAGCAGCCAATAAGCCAATCCAAGAGCCTACTGGAAGCGTTGGCAAAGCTGGAAGATAACCTGTGCCCCCGAGACACGAAGAGCACCTGCATGAGGACTGACCGACTGAGTCAATCATCGACGTGACATTCTTCGACCATCGCTGATGGAAATCATGAATTGGAGAGTTTGTGATGAGCATACACACAGTGACCACCAGGTTTACCAGTAATGTATCGGTGATAAGAATAATAGACCAATGGAAAACTGGTGAAAATGGAAGATAAAAGACTTTTACGTAGACCTCTTTGTCTAAGCTCTATGTTTATGTGACGGCCCTCCAGATATGAACGCAGATAAATTGACGAAACTTTTAGCGAGAGCGTGTGATGCTGCGATACCGAAGAAACTGGAGCCGAGGAATGGAAGGCACCCAGTTTATACGATATACTCGCCGCACTTCGATCCAGAGATCGAGATCGATATAATAGAGGTAAATACGAACGAATTTCGTTCCACAAAGACGGCACTCAAGAAAGTGATAAAACTGAGCAAAGCTATGTCAAGACGGAGACATCAATCGTTTGGAGAATGCCTATCCAGTTGCAATGGCGAAGGTTAAAGGCCCAATGCACCTTCTGAAAGGTGCCCTGACAAGTTAAAAGTCATAGTAGAAGGTCTGTTCTCAAAACACGACCCAACGGTCTGTCCTCCAACACCGTACGACGATATAGAGGGTAACAACGTCGACAATCGTCAAATCACCAACGAGGAGTTCGTGACAGCTGTGAGAGGTCTACAAGGTGAAGAAAGCGCCCGGTCCTGGTGGGATCCCAAACGTGGTTTGAACGCGGTTGTTCAAGCGTTTTCATAACATGTTCAGGTCTGCACTGCAGAAATGTATAGATAAAAGTTCCTTCCCGGACAGATGGAAGATTCAAAAACTGGTGTGGCTGCCAAAGCCAAGAAAATTTCCAGAGAAACCTGGATCCTACAGACCCATACGTTTGCTGGACACACTCAACTAGCTCAGTTCGGAAGACGGAACGCAAGGTGGTAAAACCCTACCGTGCATTGGGCCTGCAGGTTGGTGCATGAGGAAGCGGAAGTCGAGGCCAATCGTGTCCGAACTACAAGCGACCACCCAAAAACAGCAGCTGAAGGTGCTCGTTAAGGATGTCTTCCCTGCATGGCTGTGGTTGTGATTATGGACAACGGAATGTACCTGATGCTCAACGGCAATAACTGGCAAGGGACTACCAATTTTATGGCCCAGTAGGCAGCGACGCAGTACATCACCACCGAAGTTCCGAAGAGGTCTTCTTGTGGCTGACAATCAAGGAGAAGGGGATTTCAAAGTTGCTTTTCCTTCTGCTGGGACTTACGGTCAACGCGACGGTTTACAGCACAAAGTACTTATCGGAAGTTGCGACCTTCAGTAAAAAAACCGCCCGAAGGGGGCATTTGAAGATCCTAGTCATCCTCAGGAATGCCACCCCCCAAGTACACCCCCCTAGCTGTGCCTAATTCCACATTTCTGGGCGCTGCTGATGCGGACTTCGAACAATTTCGTGTCAAAAACCGAGAAGTAACTGATCAATAAGGTGACCAGAGAGTTGAAGAATATGACAAAATCTTTATTTCGACGACTATGGCCAAAACTCCGGCCAACTTCCAACTGCCGGTAGTAGAGTCATTATTGCTAAATCATGAATAAATACTGAACTCATTTTGTTTTCATATTTTTTATCATAAAGGCTGTACTCGAAAAAAAAAATAGACACATTCTTTAGCTTGTAACACGCTAAATATGGGTAAGAATAGAGTAACTGAAACTAGCTAATAGTGCATGTTTACGAAGGCATCATCACATCGCAATCTGTCAAATTTTGGCCGGATTTGGCATCCTGCCACTAACCAAAAAACTTCAACCTACCAAACTTGCCGGAACTTCGTTCGATTGAGGGGCCATCATGGAGGCCAAAATTCTTAAAACAGCTATGCAAAGTATTCGGGAACGAGCTAGCTTTTAGTAAACGGTTAGTCAAAATATCAGAAAAAGTCGGCCCCACTATTGCCCAAAATCTTAAAAAGAGTGGCTCAAAATAAATACGTGACATTGCTTTTCGAGTGACGCCAATTTTCGAAAAACTGACAGTGATAAAAAAAAAATCACAAAAATACTATTTCTACCCAAATTTTCGAGAGAAAATATCCAATGGGTAGTTTTCTACAGCGATTTTGTTTCGTGATGCTATTTGATTACTTGTCATATAAATTGCAAAAGGCCAGTGTAGGATGAGTTCGCAATCAACTCAGCTCTGAGGACTTGATTTGGAATCGGTTGAGTGGAGTGGAGGTTGATCAATATTTTGAACCAATAAGAATATATAAGAGCTATTACTTGTGATAACCAGAAACTTTACTCAGGCTGCCACATGATTTTGTGTTATTTGGAAATGGATTCAATGTAATGAAGGTTCATTCTGGGTATTGTACTTTTCTCGGAAACGGCGTTCGAAGCAATGGTGTTTGGTAATGATATTTGGCGTCATGCTGTGGAATCTAGATAATAATCTAACTTTATAACAAAAAACAGTTAGTTTTCCAAATAAGAGTATATTCCCCAGTGTAATAAGCGTTGCAGTAATCATCTAACAGGCACACCAATTTTAACTCTGGATATCGGATCGTGTGACTGGAAGTTCAAATAATGAAAGTATTTTAATTGGGTTAGTTCATATTTTGAGCCTAATCATACGATTATTGCTATATAACGCATATATATTTAAACAGCGCTACTATGCAAAACCATAGTGTGATGCAATATTCAGCTAAGCTTCCTTTTTACCAAATGCGAATTGCCGGGTCTTTCGGTTAACACCTGCCATAAGATTTTGTACAGTCTCCTTGTCCACATTATTCGCCTCAGAACGCCAGTTTGCCTCGAACTGTTTCTCGCTCACAACAGCTTTTTGAGTTTTCTTAAGGTTTCGCTAGACGATGGCCCAATATTGTTCGATTGGGTGGAGCTCTGGCGTGTAGGGAGGGTTCTGATCCTTGGGCACCACTTGAACTTTGTTGGCAGCATACCACTTCATGACCTTTTTCCGTAATGACAAGATGCCAAATCCGGCCAAAATAGAACGGAACAATTGTATCGCTTCAGAAAAGACAGTAGACGATTTTGTAGGCACTCGCTCAGATAAATTTCCTGGTTGACGGTTCCGGTCGCAATGTAAACGTTGCTCTTCAAGCCACAGGTACGGATGGCCTGCCACACCAGATATTTCTTCGCAAACTTTGACACTTTAATGTGCTTGAAAATGTCTGCCACCTTTCCCCGTCCAGTTGCCGTACAAAATTCCTGTTCAGGAAGTTGTTTAAAATCTGCCTTGACGAAGGTTTCATCGTCTAGTACTACGCAATCAAATCGTCGTGAATAACTTACGAGATCGTGCTTTGGCCGACGTGTTTTGTTTATCGTGGCGATTCGGAGTCCCATTTTCTTGTATGTCGATACTCCCAGCTTTGCGACATCTTGGAAGGACAGGTTGGAGTTCCGCTCAAAACAGCGGGCTACTCTTTTTGTCGGCTTTCGATTTCCCCACGATCCAGCTTTCCTGACTGTCGACAAAGGTTCACCGAACACTTTTAATTGTAAAAGTTGATTTAGCCACATTCAACCAACAATTTCACCAATTTGGCGTAGATGTAGTTTGTATTTTCGCTATGCACGTGCAAAATTTTGATGCGTTGCTTCTCTTCCTTCGACGGTATTTTGATAGCTGAAGTGCTAATCTCAAAATCAAAATAGTGGCATGGTGCTACATGCACACATCTTCAAAATGAGGGGTGCGCAAAAAAATTTAATGCACGATGAAACGAAATGCGTCAAGTTTAAGTCGATCAAATTTTGATCGAAACACCCTCTATAATTCATTTCATAAGAAAAGTAAATGAAAAGTCTTTTACGGATCAGTGTTGCATATTATTCCATTGAAGCATTTTGCCTTCGTTGACGCAAGCAAATCGTGTGAAACACAAGAAAACGCTTACAATTAAATTGAAATTAAATCTTAGCAGAACACTCGCACTGACGCACTAAAACTCATTCAATCATGCAGCTTATCCCAGAACCCTCTGGGTGACTGGCACAATTGCAAATTCAACCAAATCGGCATGCCGGCAAACCGTCGCAACATGTGCTCTAGAAAGACGTCAATCGTCCACCCCGACTCGGGTCACATTGTTGGATAACACCCTCTTCTAGAGTCTTGAGTTTGCACTTTCTACGGCTTCCGAACTCAATCCCTGAACAGTCGCTTTGTGTTTGAAGTGGCTGTAAAACTGCTTGTAATAAAATTCTCCAAATTCCATAAGTCCATATAATTTTCTGGTTAGTCAACGGTACAAATCATCGTTCGTCTGGTCGTACTGGTCCACACAAAAGCAGGACCCTACCCGATCCCGAACCATCCGACATGGGAGAGTTCACCATGCGTCGTCTTACGTGAACCGTGGCATATGTGTGTCGGGTATGGAGGTGGAATGGCGCTCTCTTGATAAGATTGCCGGTTTCAACAGATGCTCCTTTTTACCATCGACATCGGACGGGGGCACAACGAAGAAAGTCTCCTGTTGTGTAACGAGCAACTTAGACGCTATCATCCTATTCATAAAGTCAACATTATAAAGGCTTAATAGAAAAACCTTTTCTAAGTCCTTGCTCGAGAGTATCATCCCCACTTGATGTTGGCCTGTCCAAAAGTGGTGACATAAATCGTTACGCACCTTTCTTCTCCTACTTTTGGAGACCCAAACCAAACAATCCCCGCCTCGATTCGAGGTCGTTCCGGTATACGGTTGGTACTGACTGGTCCGGTGCTGGATGGATGAAAAAAAAGTCACTCACCCACCCACTCATCCGTCCTGGACTGTGTTATCTTGCAATCCTGCGGGCCATAAAAGAGGCTTACCTTAATAATATTATCGTTTGAGATTCTTCCGCTTATTTTCCTTTCTAACGGTTCAAAGAAAAAGAAAAAGAAGACGACGACGACGGAAGCTGTCTGTTTGTTGCCGCCTTGAGGCCGTGCCGTGTGAAGGTTTTTATTATCTCGGAAGTATCACCCCTCGGGAGGATTTTTTTTCTTCTCCCGTTTCACTTGACTACAGAGACCAGACCAGAACCGGGGGAACGAGCGATGGGAAGAATAATATCAACACTCACTTGAACGGAGCAATCTCATACGTGCAATTACGCCTGAAGAATGCCCCCAAAGTTCCATTCCGGGAGCTAAACGGAGAGTGGCTTATTTTTTGTATGTTTGGATTTTTATCGTGAATTGTGTGTGGAATGTGCCGAGCGGATCAAAGAGGCCGACCATTCACACAGGCCGAGAGAGGTGGATTACATGAATGTTTATGATTGTAATATGTTATTTTATTGTGTTTTAATAGATATCATGACTCTTGGCGTGCCCCCGAGGGGGTTTTCATACATGGGAAGGCTTCGAGGAAATTCCATTTACTCTTACAGGAGTATTAAGTGCTTTTGTTCTGAATTGGATATTTATTAGAAACGGCAAGTTGCGAAAAAATAAAGGCGCTGACTAAGTCCACTGGGTTCAGCGCGGTAAATCTCAGTCAATTTTGAAGGTGTCATAAGCATAAAGCTTGTGAAAGCCTTCCAAGGACTCGACTGAATGCTCTAGTGGTGTTTTTTTACGGAATGGAATCGAGTGAACACAGATAGGAATTCAATAAATCAATTCAAGATATAAATCATAGCAGGAGTAATGGAATTATTCGGATTTGATTTATGGGATATGATTCATGTTACAATTTGGTTGCATCTTATTGTTCACTTTTGGAAGGAATAAAAGGAAGACATCAATGAGATACGGCATGACAAATATAACAACAGTTCGAACGCAGAAGGTTACAAAATTTTCAATCATCGAATGACCAAAACAATTATTAACTGAACAATAGACTGAAACAAATTTTAGAATGTTTTAGAATGTTCAGTGTAATAGTTTGGTTTCAAAATAGGTCCCTTTTGAACATCCCAAGAATTTGAACTCATCTCTGTGCACACTCGGTTTGCTGGCAACTCTGCTCAAATATGATTTTCAGTGACGAGTAACTATAAGAAAACAAAGCTCCTAATCATTCGTGTCCCTTCAGGAAGTTGAGGAGGAAATTGGTCGGTTGAAAAGCAACAAAGTCGCTCAATGAGATACGGCATGAGCGTGATATAACAGCAAGTTCGAACGCAGAAGGTTACAAAATTTTTCGACAATCATCGAATGACCAAAACAATTATTAACTGAACAATAGACTGAAACAAATTTTAGAATGTTTTAGAATGTTCAGTGTAATAGTTTGGTTTCAAAATAGGTCCTTTTGAACATCCCAAAATTTGAACTCATCTGTGCACACTCAGTTTGCACAACTTTGCTTCAAATATAATTTTCGAGTAACTATAAGAAAACAAAGCTCCTAATCATTCGTGTCCCTTCAGGAAGTTGAGGAGGAAATTGGTCGGTTGAAAAGCAACAAAGTCGCTGGTGTTGACCAACTCCCAAGCGAGCTATTGATATACGGTGGTGAAGCACTGGCCATAGCGCTGCACTGGGTAATTACCAAGATTTGGGAGGAGGAATGTTTACCGGAGGATTGGATGTAGGCAATCACGCTACCGAGTGCTGCCTACAAGTTGCTCTCCCAAATACTATGGCGCGCCAGTCACCAATTGCAAGGACCAATTGGGGCAATACCAAGCGGGATTCATAGGTGTCCGCGCTACTACGGACCAGATTTTCGCGATTTGGCAAGTGCTGCAGAACTGGCGCGAATACAACGTGCCCACACATCATCTTTTCATCGATTTCAAATCAACGTATGATACAATCGATCGAGACCAGCTATGGCAAATCATGCACGAATATGGATTTCCGGAAAAACTGACGCGGTTGATCAAAGCAACATCGTTGCAACGATGGATCGAGTGATGTGTGTCGTCTGAGTATCAGGGACGCTCTCGAGTCCCTTCGAATCTCGGAGAGGGTTACGGCAAGGTGATGGATTGTCGTGTTTGTTGTTTAATATTGCACTGGAGGCTGTGATTCGAAGAGCTGGGATAGACACGAGTGGCACGTTCTTCAGGAAGTCTGTCCAACTATTTGACTTCGCCGACGACGTTGATATCGTAGCACGTAACTTTGAGACGATGGCGGAAACGTACATCAGACTTAAGGCTGAAGCTGGTAGGATTGGGCTTGTGATTAATGCGTTGAAAACAAAATACATGAAAGGAAGAGGCTCACGAGAAGACAATGTTAGTCTCCTACCACGAGTTCAGATCGACGGTGATGAAATCGAGGGAGTAGACGAATTCGTGTATCTGAGCTCATTGGAGACCGCCGATAACGACACCAGCAGAGAAATAAAAAGGCGCATTATGGCTGGCAATCGGACTCCGAAGGACGCTAAGATCGAACAAAGTTCTCCGAACCACAAAGACCAACTACAAGACATTAATTATACCGGTAGTTCTCTACGGCCACGAAACATGGACATTGCTAGTGGAAGACCAACGCGCCCTTGGAGTCTTTGAACGGAAGGTGCAGCGTACCATCTACGGTGGAGTGCAGATGGAAGACGGAACGTGGAGGAGGCGAATGAACCACGAATTGCACCAGTTGTCTGGGAGAACCTCCCATCGTACACATCGCAAAAAACGGTCAACTACGATGAGCTGGGGCGTGTCGTAAAGAATGTCGGACGACAACCCTGTTGAAAATGGTTCTCAAAAACGAACCGACAGGTACAAGAAGAACAGGCGCGCAACCAGCAAGGTGGATTCGATCAAGTAGAAGGCGACCTGCGGACCCTCCGCAGACAGTGAGGCTGGCGAGTAACAGCCATGGACCGAATAGAATGGAGACAACTTATGTGTACAGCAGAGGCCACGTCGGCCTTAGTCTGATTGGTAAGGTAAGGTAAGGAAGGAAGACATCATTGAGAAACGGCATGACAACAATTCGAACGAAAAAGGTTAAAATGACCGAAAAATGTATTAACTGTGGAAAAGGCTGAGGAAAATTTTAAAATGTTCGCTTCCCTATGCCTGAAATAATTTGACTGATCTTATAAACATCTCAAAATTGGTACTCATCTGTGCACGCCCATTTTAAAATCACTATGGATATAACTGGGAATCATCAAATTTCAGTTTGCCTCGCTTTTAA
>JASCZW010015511.1:0-20424 GCA_034211315.2 Aedes japonicus | reverse complement strand
GGGAATACTTGTTATTCATTTTTACACTGAAAAAAGGGCGTAGTTTGTAAACCCGTGACAAAGTCATAAATGAGTAAATTTTACTGCCGAAAAAAATTCAAAATGCGTAAAATATGTTGGCAATATTGACGTCGACGTTTTGATGACGTTTTGAAAAATGTGGCCTCCCAGCTGCTGGACCTTAATCTCTTGGACTTTTGTGTATGGTCGTACATGCTGGCCAAGCAGAGCGAACATCAAGTGAGCACTATGGACCAATTTAAAGGGTGATACGGTCAAAATTTGGTCAAGGGAAAACGCGTGTAAATCGGTGAAATCGTTTATTTGAAAAATCAAATTAAATTTCTTTTTCAAGTTCAATTAGTATAAAATTCAGGAAAAATATTCAGTTAGGCTTCCGCTTTTCCAAATCCGAATTTCCGGGCCTTACGCTTGACCCCTGCCATCAGATTTTGTACAGCCACCTTTTCCACCTTCTTCGCCGCAGAAAGCCAGTTTGCCTTGAACTGCTGCTCGTCCTTAGCAGATTTTTTGGTCTTCTTTAGGTTCCGCTTGACAATAGCCCAGTATTTCTCAATTGGGCGGAGCTCTGGCGTGTTGGGAGGGTTCTTGTCCTTGGGAACCACCTGCACGTTGTTGGCGGCGTACCACTCCATGGCCTTTTTACCGTAATGGCAAGATGCCAAATCCGGCCAAAACAGTACGGAACAACCGTGTTTCTTCAGGAAAGGCAGCAGACGTTTATTCAAACACTCTTTCACGTAAATTTCTTGGTTGACAGTCCCGGCAGCTATGAAAATGCTGCTTTTCAAACCACAGGTACAGATGAAGCTTGCCAAACCAGAAATTTCTTTGCGAACTTTGACAGTTTCGTGTGCTTGAAAATATCTGCTACCTTTCCCTTCCTTTTGCCGTATAAAACTCCTGTCCCGGAAGCTGCTTGTAGTCGGCTTTGACGTAGGTTCGTCGTCCATTACCACGCAGTCAAACTTCGTCAGCATCGTCGTGCTGCAGCCTCCGGGATCGCGCCTGGCCGTCGTATTTTGTTTATCATCGCGATTTGGAGTCACTACCTTCTTGTAAGTCGATAGTCCGGCTCGTTTTTTGGCTCGATGCACGGTTGTAGACGATACACCCAGCTTATTTGCGGCATCTCGGAGAGATAGGTTAGGGGTTCGCTTGAAACTACCGGCAACTCGCTTTGTCGTCTCAGCGGCTTCCGGTTTTCGATTTCCCCCCGATCCAGACTTCCTGGCTGTCGACAAACGTTCCCGAAACACTTTAATTACATTTGTAACGGTTGATTTGGAAACTTTTAGCGATTTTGCCAACTTTGCGTGCGAGTAGCTCGGATTTTCGCGATGCGCGAGCAAAATTTTGATACGCTGCTCTTCTTGCTTGGACGGCATTTTGACAACTGAAGAGTGAATTCCAAAATCAAAATAGGAGCAACATTCTACACACACACACACCTTCAAAATGAGGGGTGTTCAGGTTTTTTAAATGCAAAATTGAAAGAAATACGTCAAGTTGATATTGACCAAATTTTGACCGTATCGCCCTTTAAGAAGCTAATTTCCAAGAACTGCGACGAGGTTCTCAAAAAACATTGCTTCAATAAAAAATGACTCAGAAAAGAATAATTTGTATTTTAACTTTCTTAACACATGTTAAAAGTGTATTCGAACTTATTGAACACCCTGTAATTTGGAGTAGGGTTCGGTGGTAGATCTGATGCCCCGTAATGCACCACGAAAAGGTGATCTACCAGTCGTTACGGGTGTATAAGATGCTTAGGAGTGCCAGATATGTTTCTTCATCTACTTCATAGTTAGTAAGGGTAAGTGTGTGGTTAGTATCTATTTCTTCTTAAAAATTTAGTTCCATTAATTTAGCAGCTAGGACTTTATCGTTAATTCGGAATTATCTTTGTGTTTGAAGTTTCAACTATCGTATCTATTTTCCTTTCGTTAGCTTTCGTCTGCTCATTTATCTCGTCTAACATATTCTTTCTATATTCAATTACCTGATTTTTAAGATGTTTTTGTAAATTTCAATTTAAAACACATATATCTTGCTGTTCGGATTAATCAAAAAGAACGTCCTCAGAGCTGTCTTGTTTAGGTAGCTTGAAACTGCAATAAGTATTATTATTAGAGTAATTAATGGTCAGGTATAAATTAACCTAATATTATGACTTACATAAGTTTTTCTTCACCCTCGATTGGCAGCCAGAGGGAAATTTCAATAACTATCAACTACCGATAGCACTTTCAGTTGCGCCTAGGATTGTATGTAGGTTGACAAATTGTAGGTTATCACCTTGTCGATGTAACTCTATAGTAAATAAGCGTAGTTAATTTTAATAATAAGTACTTCACGACTACCGCAACCAACTTTACATGTCAGCAGCCACAATTCACTATTTTTTAGTTTAAGGATACAATTAATAATAAAGTACTAGAGTTCATCCCTTTAGATCTAAAAACGCATTGAGTCAACTCCGTGTTTTCTTTTGTTTTCTTCTTACCTTAATGCTATATACGCTTCCGCTGAACTAAACCTGACATGTGTCACTCATAACTGTTGTCGTTACCCTTCGTATCTTCCACAGGGTCGTCGCTATGCTCGGCGATACAGGGTAACCTCGCTATTCCGAACACTTGCTAAAGTGAAATTATTTCTAAACTTAACACGTTTTTTATTGTTTAATTTCATATAATTATTCAATATTTTTATTCCAGTATGGTTTTATTTGCTTTTTTTTTACTGTTAGCATGTATTGTGTATGTTTATTTCTTCATTCAGTTCTTTAATGTGTTTTATGTTTTAGGGTCTGTTTGATTAAGGTTTTCTTAGGCGTTGTTTTGCTTTCTCTTATTGTTTTTGAATGATTTATGTATTCACATTTTTTTTAAATAAATAATTTTGAATTTATAAAAATAAATTAGCTTTGATACTAATAACGTTTATAATTGATTCAAAGCAAATTGCGATTAGGCCCTGAGTCAAAAATATGATTCTATGAATTCAAAGTGATTTATTTTTGAAATAAATATCAACTTCTCTGCGTGTATGTTTTAAGTTTTTATGTTTGTGTTTATTGTTTCTCTTTTGTGCAGTGGTCTTATGCTGTGAATGTTTATGTGGGATATATTTAAATCATCTTGGGGAAGTAATGGCCCAAGAATGTGCCTAACAAAAATGGTATCACTGGTAATGGTGAGATTTGATAATCGTTATTAAGTTTTGTATTATTGATTCTTTTGAAATCAGCAGAACATCTGACTTTTGACTAATTGTCAATAAGTTTTGGTTGTAATTTTTTCTAAATTTTATTATAGCTTGGTTAAATTGTCTTGTTAAGTTTGTAGTCCCTCAAACGTGATTTTGATAGATTTGTGTCAATCGAACTAGATTTTTAGTCTCGGGGTCTTTGCGTCGTTTGATACTTTCGATTATTGTTATTTTATTTTATTGAGATTCTGTTTTGATAAATTTATTATTCCGTTAGTGAAATTGGTACATTGGTTGTCTTCAGCAACATTTTTGGGATGATCTTTAAAGATGTTGTTTTTAAGTGTTAAGAGTTAAGTATCTTTTCTTCGTCTTTTGGACGATTGTAAATAAGTTTGTATCTTTATTGCTCGGCACATTTCAATTAGATAAATTGGTCTTGGTTGAGATAGGTTCAATGAATAAAACATCGTGTTGTGTATATTTTTTATCCAGTCGTTTAGGTGAATTTTGTTTGCGTTTGTTCGGTGTTTTTTGTTTCTTTTTGTGTTTGTGATTTTTTGAGTTATTTAACTTGTTTTTCTTGATGTGTGTTGATTTATCGTCTTTTTTTTTTGTTGATTTTCTTTTTGGATTTATTGTTCATGTTTTAAGATTCCTTAGAAAAATTCTTCTTCGTCATTGTTGGGTTAATTTGTACCCAACCAATGCTTACGTTTGTCAGGTTGCAGTTTTAAGTTCTTTGTTGTGCGAAAGCCATGTGTTTTTGTAAATAAGCTTATCGAAAACTAGCGGTTTTTCTTTTTAATCTTTATATAATACTTGTTTTCTAACACAAACTTACTCCTTTAAACTATTTACAAATACATACTAGAGCAAATTATTAAATAAACGAGAATTTTCAAAAACACTTGAAATTTTAGTTCTAGCTCACGGAGTTAGACAATATTAGAAATGAATAGTTCACTGTAAACGTTAGCTTTTGATTTTACGCAATCAAAACACAACCTTTTTTCTCATTTTGCTTGTTTGTTTATCTCCCTCGATTGTCTCAGACTCGCACCTGTCAGTGCGGTTGCAGAATCCACTTGCTAAAGTGTCGACCATGGTGAATGACGAAAGGTGCGCTGAGTCCAGTGTGGCCTACAGAAACGGTAATTCCAATATGTTTTTATACATGTTTATAAACAAGCTCGTATTTGATATTCATTGTGGTTTATTGAATTTCATTTCTGACATTTCGATATTCATATTGAAAATGAACCTACATAGATGAATGTGAAAGCATTTTGAAAATCGAACGTTCATTATACTGGTTACGTTTGTTGTCAAGAGTTACATTTGATTTTCGCATGAAACTTACTGGTAGTCAATGCTATGTTGCCTAAAAATCCACGCTTTTGAACCTAACGCGCATGACGAAACGACTGATTTCAATTGACACTCGGAATATGGTATAATTTAGAAATTCCAGAGTGTCCTATACAAATTACTGGCAAAGTTGAATAATATCTTTTGAACAGGTACGATAAAGAAGACAAATATTGAAGATAGTGGAATGAACAATTTGCTAAATGCATTAATGGACAAATTCTTTAAATTTAAATGTATCGCCTAAGATTTGGACACGGTTGTAGCTAGATTTGTGCTATGTCTTTTACAAGGCGTCAACTATTTTGTGTATGTCAAGGGATTTCAACGAGCGTTCATTTCATTTCTAGTTCTTGGAACGGGCACTTGAAATTGGAGAAGAAAGAGTGTGTTTGCTTGCGTTTATGAATTTTTCTACTCAACTCCCACTGGCTGGCAGCGGCATTGAGGATAAAACCTTACTGCGGCAATTTTTTGGTACCTTTCCTTGCAGAAAGCTGACATATATTCCGAAGTTAGGAGGTGACAGCTCACTTGCAACTTCAACAGCTCATTTTAAAAACACAAGCAGTCCGAAATTACCCTTCTGTACGGTAATCCCCGCTCCAACACGTTCTCGATATTGGTAAAGAGTCTATTAAAAAAAAAGCGACTTAATGTTCCGATTTTTCATGCGATTAGTGTCTCCCTGAAGTTGCCGTCTTCAATAATAAGAACCACAAGGATGACGACGGGGTGTTTTGGCTGGATCTAGCGTCGGCTCATTACTCGAATGAAATACAATTTGGTTTGTTGAAATATCTTGTTCCGTTTTTTTGCTTACCATCCATCCGAAAATAAAGGCTGTTTCGATCAAAATTTGGTCGACTTAAACTTGACCCATTTCCTTTTTTCGTGCATTGCAATTTTGCAAGCCTCTATTTTGATTTTGAGATTAGAATTTCAGTTATAAAAATGTCGCCGAAGGAAGAGGCGCAACGCAACAAAATTTTGCACGAGCATGGCGAAAATCCAAACTACTCCTACGCCTAGTTGGCGAAATTGTTGAATGTGGCTGAATCAACTGTTACCAACGTATTAAAAGTGTTCGGTGAACGTTTGTCGACAGCCAGGAAAGCTGGATCAGGGGAAAATCGAAAGCCGGAGGCCACAGCGACGACAAAAAGAGTTGCCCGCTGTTTGGAGCGGAACCGCCACCTCCCCGTCCGAGATGTCGCAAAGAAGCTGGGAGTGGCGCTTTCGACCGTGGATAGAGCTAAACAACGAGCTGGACTATCGGCTTACAAGAAAGTGGTGAGTCCAAATCGCGGTAATAAACAAAACACGTCGGCCAAAGCACGATCGCGAAAGTTGTACACGACGATGCTGACGAAGTTTGATTGCGTGGTACAGGACGATGAAACTTACGTCAAGGCAGACTTTAAACAGCTTCCTGCACAGAAATTTTACACGGCAACCGGGCGGGGAAAGGTGGTAGATATTTTCAGGCACATTAAACCGTCAAAGTTTGCGAAGAAATATTTGGTGTAGCAGGCCATCTGTGCCTGTGGCTTGGAGAGCAACGTTTACATTGCGACCGGAACCGTCAACCAGGAAATTTATCTGAGCGAGTGCCTACGAAAACGTCTACTGCTTTTCCTGGAGTGACACAGTTGTTCCGTTCTATTTTGGCCGGATCTTGTTATTACGAAAAAAATGCCATGGAGTGGTATGCTGCCAACAACGTTCAAGTGGTGCCCAAGGACAAGAATCCTAGTAACACGCTAGAGCTCCGCCCAATCGAACAATATTGGGACATCGTCAAGCGGAAACTTAAGAAGACTCAAAAAGCTGTTGTGAGCGTTCGGCGGCGAATAAAGTGGATAAGGAGACCTGCAATTTGCATTTGGTAAAACGGAAGCTTAGCTGAATATTTCTCCTATATTCTGTATTAATTGAACTTAAAAAAGAAAAAAAAATTGACTTATTAATAAAAACTTTGATCGACTCACACACATTACTGTTTGACCAAATTTGGATCGGAACACCCTTTAGTCGCTTTCTTTTTAATGAACTCATTAGCATCATGAATGTATCAGAATTACTTACTTTCTACTGACACAATACCATTTTAGGTCAAATAAACTTACCATGAAGGACAAATTCCAGTCATATACAAATCCCTTGATTTCAACTTGTCCAATCCGGTGAATTCAGCGTTTAATCTGTCCTTGACACAAACAGGTTCAACTTAAAATATTTCCAATATCGCGACAGGATAGACGATGTTCCAGCAAAGTTCTTCGTGATGCAACCACAAAGCAACTTATGATAACCGATGCTGCAATGTTGATCCAAAAAAAACGGCACCGCAAAAATTTATCACTGCCTTGAGTTACAGCTTATCACTGATACTAATATATAAAAAAATACCTTAAATCGTAAGAAAAGCTTACACAATATTTTTTTTGTCTATAATTTGACAAGACTGGAGAAAAATCGTCTGCATCGGTCCAACGCACAGCCTACTCTTTCTGATGCATCGATAGCAATCCCAAGAGTAAATTGTTTGTTTCCCAGAAAAAAAAACCACATACAAGTTCAACTCTTCAAGTCGCTGATCTTTACGGAAGGAAGTGCATGCGGTTCTTGAATGCAACAAACGGTATAAGCGAGTCTACATCAATCGTGCGGTCGTTTGCTGTACACAACCCTACAGATTTGTTTTAATAATAATCGACAAATAACAAGCAATCTGCTGGGAATAAAGGCCTTCATTTAAGGAGTGACCAATGTTCAATTATACGAGTAAAGCCTGTCCACGTTTAATTTTGGACACTTTTCTTTCAGTGTAAATTTGGAACTGTTGCACGAAATAAATTCTTTCGTGGTACAACATGTTTACATTCTTGTTACATCCAATAATATGGCATCGAATCAAGTGGAAGTGCTCAAACGCATTTTGTACGAACGGCAGCACAATCCGAAATTATCGGTACCCAATCTTTCCAAGAAATTAAAATTACAAAAAAGTATCGTGTTTTGTGCAAATCATTTAACCAGCGCTTGACTGTGATTCGGAAGGTTGGAAGTGGAAGAAATCGAAAAGGAGCTTTACACCAATTTTTTGCAAACATTTTCTCGTATAGTAATGGAAGACAAACATACATACTCGAAGGCTCGGAACAGCTTCCGGGTCTGGCTTTTTATACCGTTGTCGAGCATTTCTCGACAAAGAAGGTATCCAAATTCTCGTAGAAGTTTTTGATTTGGCCGGCCATATGTAGTTTCTTTATTTTTTATTATCAACAGACACAATGTGGTCCTAATGGTAGTTCCTAGGAATATTTAAAAACATGGTTCTAATTCTTTGGCAAGGCAGGTGAAAGTCAAATCCAGACACTCGATTGAACGCATGTTGTATACAACCCGTGAACAACTTGACACTTCTAGTACATTGTCACCGAAACTCAAACATTTGGTCCAGTGGTACATGCTATTTCCCAACAACCCAAGTTTGAGTACGATCTTATCGAAAACTTAATATAAGTGAGTATAAATTTTATCCGTTTCGAGGCCCTAAGGGCATCTTAAGCGGCGGTCTATTTTTAGATCAACTTTATACCTGATTTGCATCAGCGAAACTTGAATAGAACTAGCTAAAATAGACCAACTTTGCGTTCCCTGCAACGGTGTTTAGTCTTGTTTCTAAACCCACCAACACCTTTCATCCTGTCGATCATTCGACATTAGAGATCAGAAGTTTATTTTTCAGAGATCGCAGATTTTTCACAAACATTTTGCCATTGATTGGTTTGACCAAATAATTTTTAATGCCAGTAGTGCGACAAGGAATACTTGTTCTTTCGTTTGGCTGAAGGCTGAGTGTGTGAATGCATGCATTTCATTGAAACGATATTAGATAATGCTGATTTGTAGTTTGGCTGCGGATAAAATAGAGTCGAAACGGAGAGGTTCACATCCTGGGTGACGCCCCAACGTCGACCGTGGTTTCCGTGCCGGTCATCAGAAGCTGTTCCAGGACTACTTCAGCGACAAGCAAACCTACAACGAGAAGCACTTTCTGCGTTTCTTTTTACCAAGGGAGGTGTTCCTGGACGTTATGCGACAACTAGAGTCAACTAGAGGCTTCTCCAAAATTTATCTGTATGAGCTATTTGCAAGTGCTTATCATGACCAATCTATCATTAAACAGATTGTTTGCTTTGAAGATTTCATTACTTTTCATTTCCGAGCAATCGAAATTTTATTCGAAATCCCGGAACCTTCGCATTTCGATCTAGTCAGCGTTTTCCTGAAAATGCAATGGCTGTTAAAAAAATAAGACAAGCATTCGTTATTTAGGAATGAAACGAAAAGGCAATTCATTAGCACCGGGAGCAACTAGAGGCAATTATCAGCATCCGAGGCGAGTAAACCCAACTTTTTGTCCACCGACAGCATCACACGTAGCAAACACGGTTACTTTTTGGAACAAGAATATACCTCAGAATATACTCAATAAATTTGAGTTATTGTTTGGTAAAAGCTGAACTTTAACTCAATAATTATTATTATCAAGTAGCGTGTAGTGTTTTGAAAGGGTATTTTTCTTGTTCCAAATTGCTGCAAAAATAGACCAAAACATATACCAGTTTTAAAATGATGCGAAATAGATCCAGTATAAACCAAAATTTACAACACCGCTGCAGCGATGTTTTTGCGCTTGGTCTAACACATTAAATCCAATCCACGATTTGGATCGCCGTTGGAGATGCCCTTACACATAACACCTGTTGCATATGTTGTGAACGTCAAAAGGTTCGATGTCGTAGATGGCATAGTCCCCAACAAACATCGGTGTTGAATTAGAGCTTGTTCAAGCAAATTTGGAGAAGCTATTCAGCTGTTTCTTCTAGAATAGCTGAATAGCTTCTCCAAATTTGTTTGAACAAACTCTAATTCAACACCGATGTTTGTTGGGCCATGAACCAGTGCTGTGTATCGGCTATATAATGCTTGCAATGATTGAAGGCTGGGTCTTGAACTACCAACCCCAAAGCGCTTCACTACAGTATGTAAGGCAGATAATTTGAAAACTGGAAACATGTACGCCTATTTCCAGAGCGAGGGAAATGTTCCAGTTGCTAAAGAGAGTTGGAACAAGTAACGCAGAGGTTTTGACTTTTTGAAAATAACTGCAGGGATACCATCCGGATGTTGATGATTTCATTTTAGAAATAGCTGAACGGATCATTGGATCATCAATATTGATGGTGTCCGTCTAGTGTGTGTCTAGTGACGGATCACTAGATATGTAGCGGCACATTACTCGTTGCTAGCGAAATTTGACTCTGTGTCAATAGCTGGAAGCAGAACGCGCCCTCGAATTTTGCTTTGAAAAGTTAGCAAATGTCTTTGCAATTCGATGCTGTATATTCTCCGTATGTCAACGTTGACGGTAGTCCCAATTCATGCCTTTGATCGTTGACAGGTTCCCAGAAGGACTTAGGATCTATTTTCAGCCTTTTCTGCATGTTTCTCAGATAATGCTCACGGCTGTGGCAAGACATCCATTTGTATTCGCTGTTGATTCGCGGGTATTGGAATCGCAGCAAAACTCCCCATGCTTCAAATACCGTCTGAATGCTGATTTTTTTAAAGATTTTTTTGAAGGGGTTTTGTAGTGCAGTGAACTGTCACGGTAGATTTATGGTCTTTGAGTAACCCGCATAAGAACAAGGCGATCGATAGCATTGCTCATGATTTTGAAGAAGGTCTGAACTGCAACGTTGATATCTTCGGTGTCAAGAGTAATATTCAAGTCGATGCGCAAGAAACTGCCGAGAATGCTGTCATAACCAGCACTCTTAAAGGCGTAGCTGACGGTATCCGCAACGTTGGGAGCATTCGTCGGATTCTCAACTTCGAGCGTGAAATGCAAAGCGGGATGCAGAGGAACCGTTTTAACTTAAACGAAAGAAGCAACGGATATCCTTGGTGCCTGTTTAAAGCTACTGACAAAACAAAGATCGAGAAGCTTGCAATTTTCGTTTTTAACGTAATTGATTTGCCGCAGACGATTAGATTTATAGCAATCAAGCAATCTGAGATTCCCTGCTTGGAATTGAGATGCATTCGGGTCCGGGTACCAAAATCCATTGCCCGACGAGCAACATTTCAGGTCTGGAAAACTAAGATCAACTATCACTATAATCTCGTCCAAAGCATCTGCTTGAGACGATATTGCATATAGCAATTCAGCATGCTTTTTAATCAAGGCAACATCGGGTGGAAGATAGAACACACAAAGGAAAAGTGAGTATCCAACTAGCTTAATTTGCACCCAGACTTGTTCGATACTGGCCTAGGATGTATCCTCAATTAGCTGTGCCTTTGAACGCCGATGAACCGCAATGAGTACTGTGTGGTATGCACCAGCCTATTGAATGATTGTACAACACGCATCAGTCTAATGTGTGAGTGACAACAGATCGGTCACCCAGCGCCCACCTATTGCCATGTTGCTCTGTCTGGTGTGAGTTCCTCTCTCCCGCTGCATCGTTCGAGGCTATTGCGGTCGTGTCGTGATCGTAGCCTCCATTCAGTAGTCAACCTTGTTAGAGGTAAGTCGAGTGTGTTAGCTGCCGCATATTAGGAGATTCCCTGCAAATGGCCGGTCCGCATAAGTACTCCTCCTCCAGATGATTTGAAACTGTTGCTAGGGTTACGGTCAGTTCGGAAAACTCCATAACAGGTACCACAAATTTGGCTTAATAGGATCCGTTCCTCAAGCCTAGTCTTTTAGAACATGATCACGTCATAGCATTCGTCTGAGCATGCTAACAGATATTCGTCAATACATGTGTTCGTTTCGCAAGCATTCTGGTAGTAAACCTGAGATTGCAAGCTGCAAGCCCACTTCCAAATCCCCGAGTACAGGTACAGAGCGAATGAGATGGGTAGAGCACGACGAAGGACAAGGTTTTTGCTGGTAGATTGAAGCAAGTTGATTTACGACTGATATCGGAGTGGAAGGGGCTTCCAAAACGCCTGGCAGAGGTCAGATGATGAAATGCGGGAATTATTGACGACAGGATGATCAATATATCGGCTAGCAGATGATACTCGATCAAAATAATAACAGGAGCCGCCAGCAGAACTGGAAATATTATAGTCTTCAGGGACAGGTGGCGTTAGTTGATCATCACGACAAATGTCGAGGTTGCAGATAAAATTTGGAGGCGTACCAGGAAAAGATCGATTGGCATAACACTAATACTTGCCTGGTAGTGCAGGCTGGAAGACCCCATCCAAACCTTCGTTAACATAGTTGTGGTCGAAATTCTATAAGTTCGTCTTTACCGACACTATCAATAGGGATGTGTACGAGCGGTTACCGCCGTTTATCAAAGCCACGACTCTCCAGCTCTGTTTTATAAGGTACAAGAGGTCAAATACATGCCAAAAACAGCCAATTCACCAAGCTGTCCAACACTTCGTCCAATAGAGAAGTAATGGGCTCTAGTTAAGCGGAAACTTTTCGAAACTAAGAAGAAAACAAATGGTACTGATGATTTCATGAGAAGATGGAGAATCGTCATGTTGGGCGTATCTAAGGATACCGTACGGAACTGATGGTGGGTGTACCACAGAAAGATCGAGAGCTTTAAAGAAAGAAGGATTAACATCTTAATGAAATGTTTCTAATGTCGATATAACTCTAATATTGTGAAATAAATAATCGGTTTTGTTGAATTATGTGTTAATTTTGTTGTTGCTCCTGTTATTTTGGTGTGTGAAATTTATCGTTGACAGGCTTTATATATCACCATAATCAAAATTGGCCAAATCTATTTGGATTAATACTCGAGTTGACACGCAATTACAAGCACACGCGTAACAATAGGGAACGCGCGCTCAAGATCAATTTCGAATAACAAAAGATAATGCGCATCATTTGTTACTAGAACAAAGAATACCAGACAACACAACCGCATTCGTTGCGCCAACCTTGCACTCATTTTTTACCCCCAGAAAGCGATTGTAAACAAAAATAAGCAAATAAATTCATCATTGCATTCGGCCTAGTGAGTCATCACCAGATTATTTGTTCAGAGAACGATTTTCAAAATAGCCATTATCAGAAGAAGACAATCTATGGAAGAGTATCCGTTGAAGTTAGTTGGGAAAATACTGTTATAATCTTCCTAGTCATATCTTATCAAATAATGCATTACCTTTTTGCCGAGCAGACGCAGTCACTACCGAAGAAACTTTTTGCCATTCCTTTGACGCGTCAACTCTTTCTTAAAATTTTGACAATCTTTTGTCTTATCTCGTTGGGATCATCGCCGTCGTGCTGTTGTATTTCAATTGAAAAGAACGGTATTTAATTAGAAAAGTAGTTCTAATGGTTCACCCAATAAACCCTCAACCCGACCCGGGCAAGGACGTCTTAGGTGAACGAGACGATGCCATGAGACAAATAATTTAAAAAAAGCACGAAAAATGCTAAGGAAAATTGACCAACTTTTCTCTTTTCCATTAAGATCTCGCTCCCCCACCTAATCTTGTTTGCCTTCCGGCGAACCGTAGTCGGAATCAGATTACGCTTCGTACTGTTTTCCTATCTTCCTTGCGTTCGCACGCAGCATCCGGAAAGATTTCCTTCTGTCGTCCCAGTGCCAGTCCTCCGTGCAATTGTTCATCTTTTCCCCATGTTATCATTATATGCGATTATCATCATTCATCTCCGACACCAGGACCGTCCCGACGCCGTCTCTGATTTACCTAAGTATGATCCCTTCCTTAGCGTTCAAGAAACAGTGGCTCAGCAGACAGAACAGAATTCAATCACAGAAAAATGTTCCATCCCGGCATGTTTTCCCCTTCTCACCGCAAAAACAAAATCTCCGAGCGTAATATTCATTAAAAATAATGAGGCGTATCATAATCCACCTTTTTCCCAGGCTGCTCCAGTTCCCATCAGCCTACCAGCTAGAGCCCCCTCTCCTCCCACTCTCCGCCACCCCGCTACTTATCCGTGCCTCTGCTCCTCTGGCTAGGCTGGCGTTGTTATTTGAGAAAGACTCGACTCAACGACAAAATCGTCGAAACATAAACATGAGTATTTATGAGCTCGAGCAGATAATATTCATTTTGGCATCTTTTCCGACCATTTGTTCCTAATGATTCCGGAGATCTTTCGCTGGTTATTTAATTCAACGTGCTGCTACTATTGTGCTGCTGTTTTACAAATCGCAGCATGCGGGAAAGTGAGTACTGGGTAGGCCCTTTAGCTTGATTGAAGTCTGAGTGGTTTAGTAGGCCTGGGTTACTCGATCTACCGGGGGGGTCGTTACGAACACGTGGAGTTCAATTTCAGATTGCTGCAGAGTAGATCCGAGTGTTTCATTTGGACCGTTTATTAGCAGTGTTTAGCAGAAATCAAATGCTACGTCCATCCCCTTTGGTACATCCCACAAGTTTTGAACTCTTTACCCCTTACCACATCTGCTGCTGCTGATCATTTTAAGCAAGTAAATACCTATGCTGCTTTTGCAAATTTTCGATTTAAGAATTTTACATAAGTATCATTACCGGTTGAAAACTAGACTTTTTACTGCAATGCTCAATCTATATGATTAATAATATACCAAAATGCATGTTTGATGCTATTCAAACTGGATAAAAATTTCAAATAACATTGTCATTACTCTAAAATTTCAATTATATTGGTTTTAAGTAATTCAAAATCTTGAATTATTATGCTCGATACACCAAAGATTTAAGATTTCATAACGAAACTTACACAGATAAAAATAAACATTGAATTTTCTCGGTTATCGAATGCACATAAGAGGAATGCTAGATTTAGCAGAAAACATCCCATTAGTTTCATGTGAATTAAAGCCAGATAATGCCTGAATCTACCCTTTTGTATGACAGATTGCAAACATTGTTGTATGGCGCATGAAAGAATATCAAACAATATCGTTTTTTACGCCTCCTTTGTTTTGGAATTAAAAAAGGGAAATTTTACCCGCTTGTTAAAATTCATTATTTTATTTCTGTGCATCCAAACTACTTTGTTTAGCATAATCATCGACTGGATGGAACTGGTGGTGGCGTTGTTATCAGTAGAAAGAGCAACCGTGGCGTTCTAAGGACTGCGAAAAATATCCTGTATGTTCCGACTCTGAGGGAAAATCTCATGCCCGTGAAGATGTTGACCAAGGACGGTGTGGAAGTGCTCTTCAACGACAAGATTGTTGCGCTGCAGATGAATGGTGAAACGATTGCGACGGCGTTTCTGCGAGGAAATCTTTACGTTTTGGAAATGGCGATGCAATGCGAGGCCAATGAGAGTTTGGCTGAAGAGGCTTGTGCTGACCTCTGGCATTTTCGTCTCGAATACTTCCGTGAAAATGGCATAGCCCCTGTGGTGTGTGAGAACCTGAGAGAAGATCACGAAGATTTCGAAACTCACCGTAGACCAAGGCCATGGGTATTTCTCGAACAACCAGAAGAGGTACCACAAAGCGATGGAAATCCAGGTAGAGCCAACAGTAGCCTAGTCACCCCAGCAAAACGGGTTCAACAGCCCTGATCGAAAATGTACGTACTGTGCTTATAGGATCGAATACGTCCAATTCGATGTAGTGTGAAGTCATCGTCTTTCAAAGCCCAACCTCTGCGATACCAAGGAACGTTACAACTGCTAGACTGTGGTATGGAAGGAAGCCAATTCTGGAGAAGGTACGTGGTCTCAAGCATTAGGGTGGGTGACGAATCAACACAGAAAGAAGCTCGACGCGAAGAGTCACCAGTTGTTCATGATCGGATACGCACCTAATGGTTACCGGATGTTACTCGTGATGTCAAGCTCAATGAACAATGCTTTCCATGGTCCAAACATAATCGAAATGCAGAGAGATTGGTGGTTTTGTTATTCTACAAGAGGGGGAAAAGCGCTTTGGAGAGGATCATGTCAAGCAGCCCGAAAGTCCAACGTGGATAAGAGCATGAAGGTGCAGGGGACCCAGACGATTTCGCGCTCCTTTGGCATTCAGATCTGTTCTTGTCCTTTGGCCTTATTGGGAGCAGTAAGTTCCACAACTATCTTATCGGATTCAGTGCCAGCCTCAAGTAACAATTTTAGATTTATTCCAGCCATAAAGTCTATTTTGTCTACCAACACTGCTTCTTTTAAGCCGAAATTTGTACAAGGTGTTCCGCTCTATAGACGGCTATGAAAACAAGTTAATAAAACCTTTATAAGACCATACAAAATTTTAAAAATATTCTAGAGAACGATATTATGACCACTTGAGAACCTTCATAAAACCTATTGGCTGCTATGAAACCAGCATAGGGCCAAAGGGCCATAGTTGTCACTGTGATATCGTGGTTGGTTTCTGTTGTTCCGCTTTGTTCGATTTCTTTGCTTTTCTGATAAACTTGGCAGTAAATAATATCTGTGAAAAAAGTTCTAGTATTGAGGAAAATTTTGTTTGAATGAAATATATTCAAAACAAATTGAGTTTTTTTTACAGCGTATAATGCTCCAAATCATATGCGCATTTAATTTTATGGTGAATATTGGCACGTTAAAAACTGAAAACTAATGCGTCTCGGAGACTATGCAAATTTACAACAACGAAAACAAAATCGAAACAAACATATTCGATAAATTAATCATGATTTATTTTTAAACTGATTGAATTCAATAAGGTTATTCTAAAGAATGCCTAAATTGGTCTCCGATCAACAGTTCATTTGGATTGCATTTAAAATTTGTTGCATTGAGTTTTCCACATTTCACTTAGGCACAAAAAGGCAATTTTTTTTCGCAATGACTACTATAAAACTATTTGGTCTTGTTTTTTTCTGCCGTTTTAAAACCACAATGCGTTCAATGCCACGTGGCCTTCAATTTCACGTTGAATACATTTAATGAAGGCAAAATGGTTTTGAATTACTTTTTCAACTTACCATAATAAGATAATATGAATGAGCCCTTAAAAGGCATTTATATATAGCTTTTTACGAGTTCATATAGTCGAAATAAAACCTTTGATAAGAGTATTTTTTCTGAAAAAACAAGGCTTGAAGATCGTTGTTAGCAAGCTGTGTAGGTTCTTATTAACCTGACCAAACTATGAAACCTACTGACACCACTTGGCTGCCATAAACAAACCAAATTGATTTCTAGTGGCTATCATAAAACATTAATAAACCCTAATACAGCTAGATGTTATTTGGGATAGGTACTCCTAGGAGATGGCGATAACTATGCTTCCGGATGCGAGGTTGGGCCACCAGTACCAGTAGTGAGACTGTACAAACTGCGGCTTACCGGCAGAACCGGCTACCATCGATGTCGATACAACTTCGTTCAAATTTGGCACAGAATAAAGCCAAAGTTGGAGCACTTGCGCGTGTACGGTAGCATACTTGGTCAATGTTCCGCTTGTAAAACGTGCAAAATTTGACAGTAGAGCCAAGAAACTGGTCTTCATAGGCTACTCGGATCAGCTTAAGGCCTACCGATTTGTCTATTTGGAAGTGAAGAAGGCCAGCATAAGCCGCAATGTACGGTTTCTCGAGATGGATGAGATGTATGTTCGAGTTAACGGAAAGGGACATGTGGACGAAGAGTTCGATATTCTGTTAAAATCAGCGTAAAAGAAAAATGGAAGGATCAGCCACCGGATGAAGATCCGTAAATGTAGAACACGAAGAGTTGAATGACGGAGAATTTGATGAGTGACTCGACGCAAAGCTAACTTTAGTTACGTTGATGCTTTGATAAGTGGTCGCTAGATGTTTAAGAGCTTATGCTGAAGCGTTCTTAGTGGCAGCCATTAGCTCAACAATTAGAATTGATATAACTCAGAATCTGTACTAGATATTGAAAATTTAATCACATCAGTTTGTATGCTTGCTGCTGTGAGCAATCTGATAGAGTTCGTTTCGATGTTCATTAACAAACAATCGAGTGTTATTAATTTGAAATAGCAAGGTAAATTTGCGAGAACGAGATAAAGATAGGAAATATGCATGGAGCAGCGATTCACCTTAAGGCAAAGCAGAATGAGAGCGCTGGGTCGGAATGACAAAGATTAAATTTTATTTTCCTTTGAAGTACTATTTCCTTTGTTGATACTAACACCGGTTCTCATGCCCAGTTGGTCGCCGCACTGAGACTTAGAACAACAGTGAAAGTGAAACTTCTTCAGAAGTTTCTGATCTGATCTTTTCGGAAGATTAGGCAGAAACTTCTTTGTAGTTCAAGCAGGAATATCCCAAAAATTCAGGACCAAACATTCCCAGAAGTTTAGGAGACAACTTCGCCGAAAATTAGGAGAGGACTTTCAGAGCATCGGGAAGCAATATAAGAGAAGATGACTCTTTAGAACATTGGGAATCTTTTCAGAGGTACTAAAGTTCCCAGACATTCAAATTGGAACTTCCCAGAAGTTCAGGAATAAACTTCCCTGGAGTTCAGGAAGAAACTAACCAGGAAGAGTACTAGCTATAAATTCACAATTAAATCAGGAACATACTGCCCAGGACGATACATCCTAGAATTTCTGGAGAGAACTGTTTCCCAAAAGTTAAGCTGAAACTTCCCAGAAGTGCTAGAGAGCTTTACCTGAAGTTCAAAAGAGAACATTTAAGAATTTCAGAATGAAGCTTTCTCGATAGTCAGGAATAAACCTCTCCAAAGAACAAAAATAAATTTTCATAAATTCAAGAACAAACTTCTCTAAAGTTCAGGAGAAACCTTTCCAAAATCCTACGAAGTTTAGGATGATACTTCCAACAAATTTAAGATAATTTTCCCAGAAATTTAGGGAGAGGACATCCCTAATGTTTTGGTAGAATTTTTGTAATGTTTACAATCACGCAAGCGTGAAGTGGGATATCAATTACTTGTACACTGTCTTAGGTTGGCTCAAGACTGATTTATCAACAATAGTTTCTTACAAACGTTCGGTTTGGAGACACTTGAAGTCATTGTGTATTTTGTTATGTAAATCAATTTAATGTATTGATAGGAGAACTGGAGAAGGCTTGAGAGAGAATGTATCGGTGCAGGACGGTGCTTGCTATTTTGCCACAGCCAGAAATGGTTTTTCTACACTTTCCTTCTGGTGGAAAATGTATTCATGGGAAAAATGGTCTGGGAATAGCTTGACTCATCACGGCATGGTGCCTCTTGTGAGTATGGTTAGCATATGGGAATATGTGAAAGTGTGCAATGCACATGTTACAATTCTCTCCAAGTTCAGAAGTTTAAAAGGATAGGCGCTGCAAAACTTCCTCGAGTTTCAGGTAGAAACCTTCCAAAAAGAAACTAACTTGATAAGATTGCTGCAAGAATTTTTCAAACTTCACGAAAGAACATGGAGATCAGGAGAGGACTTCCCTGAAGTTTCAAAGGAAACTTCCCAAAAGTTTATTTGGAACCACCCAGAGGTGTTAATTTTTCTGGAGAACTTTCTCGAGGTTTAGAGCAGGTAGATACTTTTTAGATGAACAGAAGAACAAGCTCTTCTAAGTTTAAGAAAAAGTTCTAATGTTCAGAAGCGAACTTCTAGAAGTTCAGGAAGAAACTTACAAGAAATGAACAAAGATTTTTAAGAAATTTTGCAGAAAATTTTCTCAAAGTTTCGGAGGAATTTTCTCGCAGAATCAGAAGTCTAGAAGAAAATTAAGTTCTGGTAAAAATTTACCAAATGTTTCTGGAATGTTAGGTTTGATTTGTTACTTTCCAAGAAAATCAATGAGTGACTGCCAAGAAGTGCAAGTGTATTGTATATTGTATTTTGCTTTTCATCAATCATCAACGCATCGCAGTTATCGTGTCGTTGTTGAACGTATTTCAGAGCCTCAAATATCATTAACTTTTTCATATCTGGATAATCTAGAACATTTTTATTTTCTGTCCTCTTTTTCCATCCAAATTGAGATGATGAACTGATTCGGATCTCAAGAAAACTTGCCAAAAGTTCAGAGGAAACTCACCAGAATCTTAAAGGCAAGAGATTGTAGAAGATCAGGAGAGTGCTTTTGTTTTATTCCAAGAGATAACCACTGACGAACCGGAAGAAGCAGTCTTCGCCAAAATCTCATCTCTTATGGGCAATGTTCATGACACCATATTTTAAATATAGATTAAACACCATCCTCCCAACCGTTCTGACTCGAATGATGACCTCAAGTCAGCTAAACTCATGTAAGATTGCGTGAAAAAACCTACCTGGAGTTTAGCTAAGAAGTATGGGGCAAAAGGTCATAGTAGTTTTCAAGAACCATGAACCATTTTACTGCCGCTATGAAATCATAAATAATTCGGTTCAACAACCAATCCGGCGAATTCTTTTTTTTACTAGTTCATTTTTATTTTTGGAGGCTCAATTGCGTTAGCTTTACGGAGCCGAGAGCTTAGTGTGATTTTTTTATAACGTTATGACCTAATACTAGGATTAGTAGACTCAGTCGTTTACTCGCGGTTTACCTCGGAGGTTATAACATGCCACATTTTTTTGAGGATGGGGTTGGACAAAGCGAACATGGAAATGAGGATTCTGTAGTCTCATCAGATAGTTGCTGGGCCGTGCACGGCACACCTGGCGCGGAATGGTCAGGCTCAGCTTTGGTGTTCTGCTGGCTGTGGTAACCATTGAGTGACGGTGAGACTTCCTCAAGATGTCGGAACAAAACAAACGACAAACCAATGAATAAAGAAATACAAAAACACAAGCAGATTAAATTCTCACTCTGGACATTTGAAGAAACACATAAATCAGATTGCATATAGCACAG
>JASCZW010015510.1:0-20432 GCA_034211315.2 Aedes japonicus | reverse complement strand
AGGATTTGAAACAGCTAATGCCTTTGTTTGCCGGCGAGTTCACAAGTGGAGTTCTTTGGGTAATTTTGTGCAGCCAGTGGTTCACTTCATCTCGAAAACGATCGGTTCGTCGTCATCTACAAACTTCGAATGGAGGCTTGAACTGTTTTTGAAGTTTATGATTATGCCCTTCGGGGTGGAAAATTGTGGTTGCCATTCGGAGTGAAAATCAGACGCAAACCCGATCCCGTCACCACACAACAGGCCACCAGCTGCCTTGTCCTATTATGCTGTGCTGTGTTCTTGTTTTGGATGGTTTTATGGTTTTTCGTTCCTTGCTTCCTTATGAGAGTGGATGCTCTGGATGGATAGCACTTACCGTCCATTGTTTGGTAGTTAATTGAAGACACTCTTGAGTTGTCGTTCTGTGCCATTCGAAAACGGAACATGCGAAAATTGGTTTGTGAATTATAGGCGCAGCCATTAGAAGAAAACTGCTTCAAATTTGCAGAGAGACTCGGAATTGTTCTTCCGTTTGACATCGATGGTTTCCCCCGGAAAAGTGGTTAAAAATAGGGTAACCTCTTATTTGTGTCTGTTTGAACTTTTCGACTTCTCATTTAAAACAATAGATGCTGAAAAGTTCATAATTCAGAAGCTTTGATTCACGTTTTCTGGTTTACATTTCAGTCAAAGTACATCCTAATTCTATCCTTTTTTCCCTCAAATGCACACTAAATCGTTTTTTTCTCTATTCCTATCCCGTATTTATGAATTTCCCCAACGGTGGTCGGCGAGCATCGCGAAAGAAATACCCACGTCGGGAAACGGAGAAACAGGAGTTCCACCACGACAACGGAGAAAGAGACGGCCTCTGGAAAAAGCGAAAAAGAGAGAAACACACTTTAGGGGCGGCACCCACGCGAATTTTGTTGGACATCCGTCGGCAATCTGTAGTCTCCGAAGCGCTGCCGCTCTGGTCCTGAACCGTGACGGAAGGAAGCGCAAACCGATCGGTCGGGATCGCACACGTTTTTCGCAAATCGGGATTAAGTAACTGTTTTCCTTTAGCATTTAGCCAATCGCTTTTCCGATAAGTTATGGCACTGATTGAGGAGGTTTTTTCCTGCTGCTATGTTCGTTCTCTTTTTGCGCTCGGGGGAAAACGCCTGGGCTCTCGCTCGGAAGTGTAATTCCTTCTCTGAACTCGCTGCTAAATACATAATCCTTCTAATTTGCTAACATGCTTGTTGTATTCCAGGGGCCTTCCAGGAGAGAGAGCACATAACGGTGTGCGTGGTTGGCGGGCGTGGGCTCAGTTGCAGGCTTTCTCTAATCATGTTCACGAAGTTTGAGATGGATTACACACTGTCGAAATGACGATGGGGATTAGTCAAAATGTATAAATTTAAACGCTTCTTTAGAAATGCAATCCTTTTATAAATAGGCGATGATGTTGGAGATAGAATTGAGAAAAGCAAATCCTTATTTCATTTCCGAAATACTCAAGACTGAGAGTTATGTAAATCTATACTCATTTTATACATTAATTGTTATGTTATATATTCTCCGTGCGAGGGTAACGATTATGATGTAGAAGGAGATGTTCGCTCATCACCATGAGGCACAAGAGTGAACAACAATGTTTTTGGCTAGAATGAAGATATGAAGAGAAAGTTTTGATAGTTCCGCTAGTGTGCGGCAGGATTGAAAACGTAACAGATGTTTTTAGGAAAATTGAGCGAAAAGGGCATGTATACAGTGGTACTCGAACCAACGACATTTTGCCTAACATCCCACTGCGAAGTGCTGAAGCACGGACTAAGCCTGTTGAAGTGGCGGACTTAGTCCGTGCCCCGCAGTCGGGATGTTAGGCAAAAATGTCGATAAATATCGCCTGCTGCCCTCGCTCAATTTTCTAAAAAACATCTGTTACATTTCAATCTGCGCTGCTAGCGAACTATCAAGCTTTCTATGTATCTTCATTCTAACCAAGCGACATTGTCGTTCATTGATGCCTCATAATGATGAGCGACATCTCACTGCTACAATATTCATTTTATTAAAATGGTTCAAATTAAAGAACGTAGGATTACAGCTAAAATAACCAGTTTTGAAGCACAGACAAACAGACCAATACACTCGCAGTTTCATCATCTATCATACATTGAACGGTCGGTACAGATGTTCTTTAGTTGGTAGTACAACCACAGTGTGGCACACATAAACGATTTCATTACGTTTTTAAATTAGTATACTTCCGCCATCTGTCAGCTTTATCACCTATCACAATGTGCTCAACAGATGGAGAAGGTGTGTTAGTGCAAAATGTTCAATGTATTATATCTGCTTCTCTGGTTTAGGTGCACTCAAAGTGGTCCTTAGAGATCGATTCCTGTTGGAAAATCAATCAAATCAAATCCAAATCCAAATCCAAATCAAATCCAAATCCAAATCCAATCAATCGTCAAATCCAAATCCAAAACGCAAATCCAAATCCAAATCAAATCCAAATCAATCAAATCAAATCCAAATCCAAATCAATCAAATCAAATCAATCAAATCCAAATCCAAATCCAAATCACAAATCAAATCCAAATCCAAATCAAATTAAAATCCAAATCCAAATCCAAATCCAAATCAAATCTCAAATCCAAATCCAAATACCAAATCCAAATCCAAAACCAAATCAACCAAATCAAAATCAAATCAAATCCAAATCCAAATCAAATCAAATCAAATCCAAATCAAATCCAAATCAAATCCAAATCAAATCCAAATCCAAATCCAAATCAAATCCAAATCCAAATCAAATCCAAATCCAAATCAAATCAAATCCAAATCAAATCAAATCCAAATCCAAATCAAATCAAATCGATCAAATCCAAATCCAAATCAAATCCAAATCAAATCAAATCCAATCAAATCAAATCCAAATCCAAATCGTCAAATCAAATCCAAATCAATCCAATCACCAAATCCAAATCAAATCCAAATCAAATCAAATCCAAATCAAATCAAATCTCAAATCCAAATCCAAATCAAATCGATCAAATCAAATCAAATCAAATCCAAATCCAATCAAATCAAATCAATCAAATCCAAATCCAAATCCAAATTCAAATCCAAAATCCAAAACCAAATCAGCTGGAAATCAAATCAAAATCCAAATCCAATCCAAATCCAATCTAAATCCAATGGTCAAATCCAACTACAAATTCGAATCCATTTGAGATCCTGCGGATTGGAACTACCTAAGTAGTAATCTGTTATTCATAATATGAAAATGGAAAATGTTTCTCAGAATATTTTTTTCTTGACTAAAGAAGAAGACTAAGAAATCCTACGTTTCTTATTACCTGGATAATAATCCTAATGTTTGGTTGAAATCATTGTTTTTCATTTCAGCATGAGCCTTTCCTCTTTCCAGAGGAGGGGGGGGGAGTTGGTCTCAGACCACCATGCAATCGTTGCCTTCAAAACCCTCCACATGCCAAGTTTGATTGGTTATGTTCTGAAGTTATGCAGAAATTCCTGTTTTATTTGTATAGGAGCACCTCTTCTTGAGAGCAGAGGGTACATCAAAACTCCACAATAGAAACATTCATTGCCTACTATAAAACCTCTCTGCTAGTGTGTGGTTCTATTTGCTTGATTGGATCTCGAGTTATTCAGAAGTTTGTGTTGCATTTGAAAGGACCCCTCCTCTTCTCTCCAGAGCTCCCCCTATTTCTCTCCTCCATAAACCTGTGTTTCCATTTGCAACCCTTGGAAGCCTCTCTTTCAGAAAGGAAAGGGTCTAGAGTCACCTTAGAAACATGTCTTTGCGCTTTTAAAACCTCCCACATGTGCCAGTTATGGTTTGGTTTGCTGGATTAGTTCATGATTAACGCACAAATATGTGTTTCGAACATGTATGGGAGCCCTAACTAGGCAGAGGTGGATTGGTCTCAAACCACACCATAGAAACATGCCTTGGCCTCTACCTGAAGAGATTTGGCTCCATTTACTTGATAAGTTCTGGCCGAGTTGTGCAGAGAATTTGTGTTTCATATGTATGACAGACCCGCCTCCTGTCAAAGAGGCGGAGGGTCTCAAATCACACCTACGACATCTCTGGCTTACATAATCCTCCACACTGACTCATTTGACGTTCCATTGGTCTGATTAGTTTTCCAAAAATATGCAGGGTACTTGTGGATGGTTAAATTGGACCCCCTGTTTGAGAATGGGGGAGGGTTCTCAATTTACAACCAGAAACATTTATTTTTTCAAATTCTTTCCACAGGAACAAATTTGGTTCCATTTCTTGATTGGCTCCTGATTTATGCAGAAATTTGTATGTTCAGATTGTACTATAGCCTCCCCCCTTCTAGAATAGGAAGCGGTTATATAACCGTCATAAGAACCTGTCATCCGGTCCACAAAAGGCCCCTGCACTCGTCAATTTTAACGCCGATCGGTTCAGTGAGTTTCCGAGAGTCTACTTAGACAGACAGACAGACAGACAGACAGACAGACAGACAGACAGACGAGACAGACAGACAGACAGACAGACAGACAGACAGACAGACAGACAGACAGACAGACAGACAGACAGACAGACAGACGAGACAGACAGACAGACAGACAGACAGACAGACAGACAGACAGACAGACAGACAGACAGACAGACAGACAGACAGACAGACAGACAGACAGACAGACAGACAGACGAGACAGACAGACAGACAGACAGACAGACAGACAGACAGACAGACAGACAGACAGACAGACAGACAGACAGACAGACAGACAGACAGACAGACAGACAGACAGACAGACAGACAGACAGACAGACAGACAGACAGACAGACAGACAGACAGACAGACAGACAGACAGACAGACAGACAGACAGACAGACAGACAGACAGACAGACAGACAGACAGACAGACAGACAGGACAGACAGACAGACAGACAGACAGACAGACAGACAGACAGACAGACAGACAGACAGACAGACAGACAGAACAGACAGACAGACAGACAGACAGACAGACAGACAGACAGACAGACAGACAGACAGACAGACAGACAGAGCAGACAGACAGACAGACAGACAGACAGATGACAGACAGACAGACAGACAGACAGACAGACAGACAGACAGACAGACAGACAGACAGACAGACAGACAGACAGACAGACAGACAGACAGACAGACAGACAGACAGACAGACAGACAGACAGACAGACAGACAGACAGACAGACAGACAGACAGACAAGACAGAGACAGACAGACAGACAGACAGACAGACAGACAGACAGACAGACAGACAGACAGTCATGAGCAACGAATATGGACACGACATGGATCAACGGATTGGACTTTACGCGCAGGGCTGGTTGTCGGGCTATTCTGCTTCCTCAGTATAAAAGAGTCACACCTTCCAGAAATGGCAAGTCGGCGCAGTGGTGCAGCTGCCACCAGTACCCAGACTAGACCTAGGAAGGCTGTTCGGACGCGTACGAAACCTGACACCTTAAGTAGTTGGTAGTAAGCTCAGATGTTACATTCATGACTAACGCCGATTTGGCTTTGAACGCGGTGCCCATGAAGGACCGTGTCAACCCGTAGCATAGGCCTCCATGATTCAAAGATAGCCATGGATCACGATAGACAAATATCTTCATCGTGTGGAGATAGTGGTTAAGAGGGGGGACCCAACCAAATGGAGGGTAACGGAAAAAAAACAAAAAAGATGAAGGAAAAAAAATTAAACGATGATGGCAAAACGCCAGACAACGAAGACGGAGGTGCGATAGTGTTTGCAAGAAGCGAAAAGCTACAGAGGTCACCAGTGCTGAATTCGGAGGCCACTGCAAGTACCAGCAGTAGCAAATCACAGGGATTCCTGACCCAGCTGTTCACCCCGCAACGCAACAGTAGCACAACTCGAGGGTATAGCGTTTGGAAGAAAGACGCGATGGAGGTAGTCAGAAAATGGATCGACGAACTCTATCATTATGTAAAGAATAGGCACAAATCGGTCGTGGTTGCAGCCCAACGCGAACAGGATACACTGAGGATGAGAGTAGAGACTGCCGAAAAGGTTCTTGAGGACAGCTAAAAGGCAACGGTCGGTGCACTGCAGACGCCAAATGAACCCCAGAATCCACGCTCGGAGAAAAGAAAAAGGAACATACCAGGGAATGAGGAGGAGCTGAAATAACTCAAAAACGATGAGGAGAAAAATAAAGCCAGTGAATGGCGCACTGTCGGCAACCAGAAAGATAAATAGAAAAAAAAACCAGCAGCAACTCAAAAATCCAGGAGAGAAGAAAAAACAGACGTCTAGCCCTCGTCGGGAGGAAGTAAGGGTGACACTCTAATTGTTGAGGTAAAAAGCGGAACGACGTACGCCGAACTTTGCACTCATGCACTGAAGGGGTACTGTGATCTTTGAGATGCACCAATGACAATCCAGTTGAGGAAACCGTACGGTGGCGGTCTTCCGACAGCTATAGCCAACAAGCTGTTGGAGTCGGGTTGAGTAAAAGGTGGGTGGTCGGTGTGCTCACTGAGAGTCGTTCCTTGACTTCCAAAGGAATTGGAAAGATGCTTTAAGTGCATGGATTTTGATCACCAGGCGAGGAACTGCAATCTGATCTGATCAGCAGATCTGATCTGTGCAGAAAATGTGGGGAGAAGGGTCATTTTGCAAGATACTACACAAAGCAACCGAGATGCATGCTTTGCAAAAAGGAGGTCGGGAACGACCACATGACGCGTGGCTACAGGTGCTCTATTTATAAAAAGGCGACAACAGGTCGGCAGTTATAGAGGTAACTCAAATTAACCTCAATCATTGCAACATAGCACAGCAACTGTTGTAGCAGTCAACAACAGAAACAAAGTGTGACGTCGCAATCATTGCGGAACCGTATCGTGTTCTTCCCGATAACGGTAACTAGCAGGGGTAGCAGATATAGCACCGATAGCTGCGATACAAGTGATGGGGAGATTTCCCATCCAGGATGTAGAGTCCAGTTCATGCGAAGGGTTCGTGATTGTCAAAATCAACGGGATCTTTGCATGCAGCTGCTATGCATCCCCTAGGTGGACCATGGAGCAGTTCACTGCACTGATTGAAAAGCTAATCGGAAGAAGACCGGTCGTAATCGGTGGAGACTTTAATGCTTGGGTTGTGGAGTGGGGCAGTAGAAGTACCAACGCTAGAGGGTGGACCCTGCTAGAAGCACTGGCAAAGCTGAAAGATACACTACCATATGTAGGCTCCGCCAGCGATGTTATCTTCTGTAGTCCGTCGCTGATGGCAGATATGAACTGGAGAGTGTGTGAGGAGTATACCCATAGCAACCATCTGGCGATCCGGTATAACATCGGCCAGCGAAATCCTGTCACAATACAAAGGACAAATTGTTGCGACCAAAAGTGGTAAAGCTGACGAATACGTTAGTAAGGGCATGCGATGCCACTATGCCAAGGAACAAGCGGCGCCCAGCTTACTGGTTGAATGAGCAACTCAGCATCTTTCGTGCTAGTTGTCTCAGAGCCAGAAGACGTGTCCAGAGAGCTGAAACTGCAGCAGACAGAGAGGTACATATGGTGGTGTTCCAAGTGGCCAGGACTGAATTAATACAAGAGACGCATATCATATTTTTATGGCTAAGATCAAAGGCCCAAGAATGGCCTCAGAGCTATGTCCAGAAAAACTAAAGGTTATCGTAGATGGACTCTTCCTGACGCACCGACGTGGCCACGTACACCGTACAGTAAAGAGATAAGAAGTAACATTGAGGGCATTCAAGTCTCGAACGAGGACTTAAAGTGAACAAGGAACCCGGACCGGATGAAATCCCTAACTTGACTCTGGAAGGGGCGATTCAGACATTCCCGGAAATTCAGGAATGTGCTACAGAAATATCTTGAGGAATGCCATTTCCCGGACATGTGGAAAATACAGAAACTAGTGTTGTTGCCGAAGCCAGGAAAACCTCCGGGGGATCCAAACATGCCTGTTGGATGCATCAAGAAACTCCTGGAGATGATCATCCTAAACGGGAAGACAGAAATTTACCGAAAGCGAAGATGGGCTATCAAGGATGTAATTCGGTTTCCAGAAAGGGAAGTCTACGGTAGATGCTACTCGGACAGTGAACGTGAAGACGTTCAAACAGGAGCGGAGAGGTGATCTTGCAATATTGCGATATTTTGCGGTCGTAACGATCGACGTTAAGAATGCCTTCAGAAGTGCAAGCTGGGAAGCTATTGCCGCGTCGCTGCACAGAATGAGGGTCCCTGATTAACTGTGCAAAATTCTGAAGAGTTACTTTCACAATCGGGTGCTGATTTACAAGACCTCTGTGTGGTGAGAAGCCGACAAACTTATATTGAATGATTCATACCAACCTGGATCTTAGAACCTTATTGAATCATTATTAGGATGGCAGCAAATATATTATATTAACAATATAAGTCACTTCACATATTCTCAGGCGACCCTTTTTTGCGCTTATGGTGCCATATGTGAGAACCGCGGCAACTACTAAAGGCACACGCTCAAACTAAGCTATTCAACGTATTACCTAGCGTAATATTCCAAACGTACTCAGCAGACAAATAGAAACGAATCACAAATTATTAAAGTAATGCCCCATCTAAGGAAACGATTTCCGAACAACTCGCCGCAACTTCGACTTGTTACCAGCTGCGAATGTCATGAAAAAAGCAAGTATGATTTGCTGCAACTTGAGCAGGATAGGAAAAAGATCGTCTGTTGGAAAGACAGCTAGATTTACGGCTGGCAATAATTATTATTGATTACCATAGAGTGATTTTCAAATATTACAAAGTAGAGATGCATTGATCCAATTAGATCAAATTGTGACTTGAAAATGATCCTCAATTCATTTATGGAGTGTATTGTATTAACTCATTAATGAGAATACTGTGCATATGTCAAGAAAAGTTTTTTAATCATGTTTATAATGTGAGAAATGCGTGGTTTTTTTACCCGTGACAATGTCATTTATGAGTAAATATTACAGTCAAAAGCAGTTTAAAATGCGTATAATGTGTTGGTAATAATGGCGTAGACGTTTTTAAAAATGCGTGAATCAATTATCATCTTGATTAAAAAAATATCGTTTTATGTATTTGTTTCAAACATTAATACGGTTTGGACTAAACTACACGCAAAAAAATCAGCAGTAGAAACTACCATTTTCAAGGTTAAATTAAGCTCAAACATGTTTTCTCTGTGTGAGCAAACAATACTCATAAAAAGAGTATATTTGTTTTACAGTGGATTCATGGTAGAATGGATTAACCAAATTGAAGGGTAAAATACATTTTGCTTACCTTTTTTATCACCAGATGGTTCTGTTGGTAGCGCAGCACGAGTCGCCTAACATGTGTATTTGGAAAGAGGAAGTGACTTACATTGTTAAGATAGTATATTTGATGGCAGCTAATCATATCTTTATTTTCATGAACAGTTTTTTTTTACCATGCATAATATTACATGGATTTATTGGCTTTTACATAAAAATCCAACAATGTGTTCAATACTAGAACAACTATAAAGTTTGTTTTGTTTTCCGGATTTCATTAGGAAAAACTCGCATTTATGCATTAATCAGAAATTTAATCCACATGAAAAGTCAAAAATTAAATCTAATCCATAGATTCCATTAAAACTCGATGGCACAATAATAATCATTGCTGAAGTCACTCAGCCGCATCATTTTTTTGCCAATTACAAAAACAATTCCAACAATTCCATCCCCAACCACCACAAAAGCAAATGTTCCGAAACTAACACAACCGGAAACCCCCATTTGCAATGGTTGATGGGAAAATTTCTTTCCATACTTCTACCAAACATCTCCCTCCTCCGTGATTCAACCCCCCCCCCCCCACCCAAAAAAAAAGTCAACCAGTTTGTATCCGTTTGAGTGGAAAACGGAAAGTTGTCAGTCGTTGCCATATTTACTCTTGCTCCATATCACACACGTTCAAAATTTTCCTTTTCATTTCCAGTTTTTCCGTCCGACAAACAACCCTTTGTTGAAATTGTTACAGAATAAAAATAAATTACCGGGAAAATGTACTGTAAAATGACATAAACAAGACAACATTTTTTTTTCCTCCTCGATAGGAAAATCTTGGTCACCGTTTGCGTTCGCCTCGACAAGCTAAATGATCGGAAAAAGAGACAACCATTTGAGGATTTTTTCGCCTCCATCACATATGCATGGCCCTTTATCTCGTAGCGGTCGGAACGCTTGTGGGCGGTGTGGTTTTTCTCGCTTCCACAGTTTCCGCATGAGGAAGCTTTTAATCCTGTTTCGATCCCATGCCGGTGGCTTAGACTCATCACAGCCAGCAGGATGGTGGTTTTCGAGAGCGAGAGATTTTGACAAGGATCAGAAGCTTTTACATCTCGAACCGATCCAATCAGAAAATACGATACCAAGTGGCGCTGGTGATGCTTCCAGGGGAAGGTGAATAGTTTTAAAACCTCTGTATTGCGTTTTTGGTATTCATGCGGGCGCTTGGAAGAACGCGCATATTTTGTCTTGAAAGAACGTCGTTAGTGTGGTTGATGATGTGGGTGGTTGTCGAGACAGGATATCCTGCTTCGTCGTTGCGGGATGCGTGTTAGAAACTAGGAGAGTGATAAAATTCAATACCTGCCGGAATGTAGAAACACATTTTTTGATACTTTGGCTCGTTTGTAATGAAATGTCGTGCAAATCTGCTCGGAAAAGCCTATGAATTCTCGAGAGCACCTTTCACACTCAATCAAGCAATTTCGTTCTCAACTTTTGCCCAAGCTGGCAAGAGCCAATGGAGCCAATCACTTGTACAAATTCTCGCTTGATTATTTTTCAATTTATCAAATCTGACATTGAGCATTAAAAGGAGATAAATTATCTTGGTGCTAAAAGGCCTTTTCTCTCCCCAAGCTGTTCCTTCGTCATATCCGGCAGCCAGCCTCGTCTAGCCATCGCGTTGAATATTTATGATTATTGTTGTTCTCACTCCCCCCGGTAGCTGGCGTCCCAATCTTGAGCCCATCACATCGCAGGCAGTGAGAAATCCATCAAAATCCCTTGAGATCGGGGAAACTGATAAGGACAGGACCCTATCGGTTGCTATTTTTCCTGCATACACATCAGCCACAACGAGTGAGAGGAAAGCCGACCAAAACAGAAAATCGAGGAGAAAAGAATGATGACTCGCAATAACAGAGGAGGGCCACTGGGAGACGAAGAGGCAGGAGAGTTGATTCGAATATCTGGGTTAGTGATGGCAAGACATTCTCCCCCGATAAGCTACGCCGTTTCATCATGCATGATTTAGCCGGAGACGAGCCAAGTTCGCCGCAGTTGGCGGCATCCGTGGTTGGTAACGAACGGAAAATTGTTTAAATGTGCCTCATTCTTCTCGCGAAGAATTCAGAGGGGATGTAGTAAGGCTCAAGATGAAAAGAAATGCAACTAGAAAATACACATAAGGGATTATGAGAAACGATTAAAATTAGGTGAAAAAATGACCGGATATATATGGACAAACTTACGAAGAAATGATACTCGCGATGATTGGTATTTTTGGAAAATATACATAGTATCCACTTCCCCCGAATCTTTGAATGCAAAAACGTCGAATGACTAAATGGTTGCTCGAAATGACAAAAGAGTCAAAATGTCGAAGAGGCAAAACGTCGAAAAGAACAAATCGTCTATAACGTCTAAATTATGTCTTCAAAATCGTGAAGGTACATCTGAAAGCTTTGAAGAAATTGACGAAAACTATACTAAAACCCTAGTAAATACTCCTATTGCTGGGAAATAAAATCAGGAACAATGGTGTTTTTGACTCCTAGTAGTAAATTGAAAATTTATCCATCATCAACTTCATAATCCACCATATTTTTTGAAGATTGTATTTCTTTTAAATCTCGAATTCATTGATCGAAATACCCCAAGTTCTAAAATCAAAACACTTCTAGTGATTTTCTTATTTTTATAGAACAGTCTTGTTTTTTCTACACATGCGATCAAAATACATCCATTTTTTGAAAGTACAATTAATATGTATCTTCCACATAAAATTATGGAACTTGTCAAAATTGGTATTTACAAATCTGAACTATTGGCGTCTTTTATATCATTCAAGAAATGCAAATAACATCTTTACATTTCACTGATTGTGTATTTTGAATAAGATTGTTGATGTTGTTGTGTTCGTCACCCAGAGAAATGATCTGAACCCTACATATAGAATCTACCAACACATGGGTCAGGACCAACGGCTTAAATTCCCTGAAAAGAAAAACTGAATGTGTTTTACTGTAAATTTGCGGGTGATTTTTTGAGAGGCGTGAAGATGGTGAGTGACGAGCTCAATGAACTGAAAAATCAGAAGGATCAGTTGATCGGGCTCATCAATGGAATTGCACGTTTTGTCCAAGGCTTTCAAAAGGGGATGCATGAACCCCAGATTGATGTAAGTTTGGAGACCCTTGAAGAAGTGATTTTCTACAGAAGTTTTGCAGTGTTTGCTGGAAAATTTAGATGCAATAAATATGACGACGAAGATGATGCTGGTGAAGTGGAAGTTTTGGAAAGCACTCGGTTCAGCCCGTTTCCTGAGTGAAGTTGCCGAGATTCAGTTGAAGGATACATTATTGGACCAGATTTCGCCATACCATTCGAAGCCCCATCCACAACAATAAACAGCTAACAGCACTTGATAAATTCACGTACATATTTGAGGTCATCGATTAGAGAAAAAGTATTTCAGAAACTGATCTCGGTGGAACTGACAAGAGACAACTATGAAGTGGCCTGGATGCAGCTGGAGAAGAAATATGAAACTGCTGATAACCTGGAAGACCTGCGCATTAATCACAGGCCCAATCCTACCAGTTTCAGCCTTAAGTCTGATGTACGTTTCCGCCATCGTTTCAAAGTTACGTGCTACGATATCAAATTCGTCGGCGAAACCAAATAGTTGAACAGACAATTGTTTTGAATGTGTTCTTCTATATTAATGTTTGCGTTTCCATCCTGCACTTTGGATGAACTTTTGGACTATGGTTTGCCCATGACGCGTTGGAATCATGAAACAGAGGGCAGTAATTTTGCACATTTTTTCGCTGCGAGCCACTGTGCCACTAAAAACTATCACCAGGATTATTGTCTTGTCACGGTTGCCATGTCAAGCCCAGGGCTGTCAGTTCCATTTGGTAGTCATGCTGCGCTGACAATTTAGACTGCGCATGAATGCAATTTGGTACCGGCCAACAGTGTATCAAGACTGTTGGCACGTTTTTGCTTCGCTTGGTGCTAATTATGATTTCCATGGAAATTCATTGGTCTAGGAAAATGTCTAATGGAAAATTCCGTTACAATAGTGTAAAGCATTGTTTTAGAATATGGTACACATACAGACATATTATTGATATTCTCAATGATACACGTTAAATATTTTCTATGTAATATTTTATTTTTATTTTTTTGACGGGATGGAAAATCTGTAACAGACTCCTGAAAAACTCAGGGTGTGGGGAGGAGAGTGCCAACTCCTCGACCTACTAAAAACCCACCTGTGCCACGAGTCCCGGCCCTCCCTGGAACCACCTTTCGGTATTACTTCAGGAAGGGGCAAGTGTGCTTTACGCACCCACTATGTCTAACTGCACAGGTCTTTAGTAGTTAGCTTTGCTAAATTGACGCTGATTTGATCGAGATGCTCCTGGATCTAAGCAGGGTTCGGGACGTCTAGTGGTCCATCCAGATCCTTCGTGATCTCCCTACCCGACCACTTATCGTACCTGCCGAACCTCGCGTCGTATGGTTCCTCCTCCGATCGAGAAAGCCAGGGCCAGGACCGGGATTGCAACGTCTGGGAGTGCGGCATTACCCCAGGGTCGTCCCTGTTCCCCATGTCACGACCGCTTACGACCTCCTGCTGGATCCCGTGCCGTATTGCGCTTCCTCCGTTGTAGTTCGTTTAGCCGTTAAGGGGAGCTTAACGTTTCCAGGGTGCACAGCGGGAGGCGAAGTACTTCCACACCTCACCTCACCCCGTATCTGTTCTAGCTTATTCAAAATGTACATGAGTTAAGAACTTCAGATCCACAGTTGTAACAATAGATTGTATGGCTATATAAGGTTACGATATGTATTCAAAAATATTGAATGAACCTTTTGAAGGGTCGACAGTCATTATTTGATAATTTTGTGTTGCTCTAGGCCATCCAAACCGTCCTTCAGTTCAGAAAATAAGATCTACTGGTTTTAACTTTGAATATTTTCGAACGTTAAAATACATAAGATATCTTGGGATGTTTCAGGTCATCAAAACTGACGTTGAGTTCAGAAGTAAGGAACCTACAGCCGTTACAATAGTTTTAGAACCTATAAGAGCTGACAATATGTATTCAAACATATTCAATGATTCTTCTGTATGGTCACCAGTCATTTTCAGAGCGTCTTGAGATATCTAAGTTCATTAAAACTGGCTTGAGTTCAGATCATACGATGTACAAATGTAACCGTAGCGTTTTGGGCTTTACAAAGTTCCGATAAATTTAAAAAAATATTCGATGAATATTCTGAATTATCTACAAACATCATGAGAAAACCTTGTTAGTTTTTGGTTTTTCAAACTTTTCTTTAAAACTGAAGGTCTACAATTGTTACAGTAGCTTTATTGGCTAAGTTAAGTAAGTTTGTTTGGCATAGAATATCCCAAGATCAAATAATGTCTATTGACCTTTCAGAAAATTCATTGAGTATGTTTGAATACATATCATAACATTCTACAATGGATAAACCTACTGTTTCAACTGTACATCTTAAGTTCTAAATTCCAGGACAGTTTGGATGACCTAGCACATCTCAATAAAATATTTGCTCCTTTTTGTGCATCGTTTCTATGTTATGGAGCACCAAATCAATCAGAATACACCAAGCTGCTTGTATTACAACGCCTGGGAAAAATACGGCCTGAAAGGGTTATTTCAAAGAATATTCCATTGTACAATGAAAATGGTTTACATCTAGTTACAATGTCCTACGTTATCAATTCGAACAACTCAATGGGGCTGTTCCTTGCAGTTTTTTGAAAATACAGGTCAATGATCAAGGGCAGAGGTTGTGAACCTCTTAAAATCCGCGTTTTGACGAACGGACACACCCCACCCAATACAGTCCACTAGTAAGTCCGTGGCGGAACCCTTATTCAGTACTGTAATTACTCTGTGCTTAGTTTTAATTCCATTTGAACCAGTTTTTTAGTACCCGCTAATTAACCAAAACCACACAGTTTTATTAAGCTTTACTAAAGTTTTATGAAAGCTACTAGAAATCAATTTGATTTTATTTTTATAACCTACACAGCTTGTTTACAACGACCTTAAAACCTCGTTTTCTTAGATAACTTTACCTTCTATCACAGGTTTTATTAAGACTTTATGAAATCGTAGAATAATGTTTTGAGGTGCCGTTTAAGGATTCATTAATATTGTCTCATTGTGGTCAGATGAAAAAGCATTTTGAATCTATTTTACCTTCAGTGAATGCATCAAACGGAAAATTGGTTTTAAAGAAGTCATTGCGAAGATAAATTGGCTTTTAGGCAAAACTTTGACTTTTTTTCCAATCGCCATATCAAAATATAAGAAAAACTTGATATGTGGAATAAAAAATAAACCATATTTCTAATGTAATGCAAATAAACTGTAGACCGGAGACCAGTTTTGGCTTCCATTAAGAGAACCTTGTTGAATTCCATCAATTTTCAGGTAGTTCATGACTGATTTATCGAGTATGTTTGTTTTAATTCTGTTTTTGTTGTGATATCGCATTATTAAATTTCCGAGGCAAATTAATTTTAGGGTCTTATCGTGACAATATTCATCATAAAATTAAATGCGCATATGATTTAGAGCATGGTAAGCTGTAAAAACTCAATTTGTTTGTATACTTTGCTATCAAACAAAACTTCCCACCAAACAAGAAGATTTTTTAATGATATTATTGACTACTGAATGGATCACAAGAGCAGAGAATCGAACAAAGCCGAACAACAAAAACTAATCACGATATCACAGTGGAATTTGACAGCTGTGGCATGCTGGTTTTCATGGCAGCCAATAGGTTTTATGAAGGATCTCATGTGGTCATCGCATCTCTCACTAGAACATTTTCAAAATCTGTATGGTCATATAATGATTAAATTAAATTGTTTTCACAACCGTCTATTGAGTGGGGATCTTTGTACAAATTTCGGTTTTAAAAACATAGGGGAGGTGTTGGTAGACAACCTAGTTTTAAATGTAGTTTTACCAACAAAGACGGGAGGATTTCTATACGATGGAATAAAACTAAATTGTTACTAAGCCCATTCCTATTATTTTCAGTACTCTTAAGTAGGTTCAGTACAGCAACAGAATTTGCATTAATTACATAAATTGAGAGTTCATTTATTACGGCGTTAATAACTTAAAGTATTTTGTTAGTATTTCCAATTCCCTGCGACGGTCACCAATGTAATCGAATCTATATCGAAAATAAACGGTCCCAGGTGACTGCCTACGCATACCTCAAGAATCATTTATTGCAATATTACCTCGATTCAGTATCGATACAAGTCGACCGAAGTACAATCGTAGCCAATGTAGAAGCGAACCGTAAAAATGTATTCACTCTAACAATCTAATGATTTAAATTACTCAATGCAACCGGAAATGGATCGTTACACGCAGCAAGAATTTTGAAGATTTTTCAAGTAGGTAACATAACTTAATTTTCGTTCTGAGATCTGTTCTGTAAATATTCGCAAAATATCAGAAACTTATTTCAAGAAACTTTGCATCTCTGTTGTATTTTTTCTAAATCAATGCAGAACATGAACCTCAGAAATTCTCTTTTGACTCACACTTAGCACGCCTCTGCGGAAATCCGTCATGTCTTCACGTCTCAGAAGCGTCGTTTACGAAAATAAGATATTCTGCCTCAATGAAAATATTTATGAAAGCAAATCGATTGCCAACCCCGATCCTCCCCCTCTGCCTTCCATGCTCAGGAAGGTTCAACCGCTACAGGAGCATTGTGGGAACTTTGACAGGTGTTTCAAATTTTCCAATAAACTGACTCGAATGATTTCTAGCTTTTATGCTGGGCTTCCGTATTGGGGTTAATAATCGTATCCATTCCGGGAGGGATAGGAACTTCACCGCAGGGCAAATTGATTTATTCCCATCTATCTCTCCATTTGTGCAGTGGAAAGACTCACGTACGTACTCGCACTAACAACATCCATCCCAACGACGACGACGTCGAAGGGAGTTCAAAGTGCAACCCACTAGACACATCCATCACACCACCGACCAGACCGATGACTGAGCCAAGGATTTGGAAATGTATGCGCATCAGTCTGATCCTCATGAAAATTGCATGCAAAAACGTACAGTATTTCACCGGGTTGCCCTTTTCCACATCGCTCTTATGCCACTTGCTTGGGAGATGGACTTCTTTTACGATGGGAGCTGGTTCATAAAGGATGCCCACTCGTATACAGCACCAGCTTGTTGTATTTACTAGGGCAGTGCGAGTAGATTGAAGAGATGCTCTAAATCAGAATTAGTATGCTGCTTGAGAATTCCTTGCTCTTTCTTCGGAGATCATACATGTAGCAATGCACTTTTTTTCTTCTGATAGACTAAATCTGTTTTGCAACCTCAATCGACCTTATCGAACGTGGCTGAATTTTGATATGTACTTTCTGCGTATTGCAAAAACTCGAAATCGATTCAATCAGCTATTGGTATTTTATTCTAACTGAATAATCAAATCCGCTGAACAAAGGACTAATTCGGTCGTGGTAAATTGACAGCTCCCCTACAATGACATGGTTTCAAGAGCAATATCGTTGCCCATATAATGAAAATCGTGATTTAAATTAAATCCGAAATCTAATTGCCCGGTTCCCACTCAACGGCATGCCGTCGATTCCGGTTCAATTCGATCGAACACCACCCGTCGGAATCGGCACAAATCAAAAGATTTTATTCCAACGATCTCTCCAGCAGTGCGAATTTTATGTCACTGGGAGTTAAGCGAAACAATAAAATAAATTTTAATTATCTATAATTTCTCATTAGGAGCTGCGCTTCTACCGCACAGCATCTCACGACTTTCCGACCGAGGAAGCGGCTCGTAAGCTGTTGAAACAATACTACTAGCGGCAGCCTGGCAAAGCGACTTTGAGGCTAAATAAATAAAATCTTGACGTCCCTTGCCGGTAGAGACGAGTCCATTTTAGGGCCACAATTAAATCAATAAGGTTCGCCTGAAATGCCGTCAAGCCAAGTCGTGCCACAGCAATGCCACATTCCAGCCCAGATTTGAATAAGTGTACGTTCTTCGTTTTGATGGATCGTCGGACTTAATCCGCTACTTTGGCGCTTTTCCACTTCCACAAGGGCCTGAATCAGATCGCGAAAATACTCGCCTGTCGTTGGCGATTATTTGTTTGCTTATTTGAGGCTCTGCGTCGTATCCGCTTGTTTCAGGATGGCTTCGCCGGCAATTACCTTGTTCCTTCGCGCTTTCGCAGCAGCAGCAGCAAGCATTCGGAACAAAGAACATCCTCACATCGTCGGAAGAAGCTGAACAAGGGGTGGAGATGGATCTCGAAAACGTAATCACATGCTCCGCTTGATCCCGAAGCATCACGGCGAAAAGTGCGAAAGCCATCGTGTCAGGCAGCGCACCACAGCAGGACGGGCCGGTGCGTTGAGCAGTTCTCAAGGAGGGGAATTCGCCTCAAAAACGGGCAATTAAAATAATTTGTTGATGTCAAAAACAATTACACATTCTTTATGAACCCGACGCAGTGTGTGTTTGGACCATTTTCGCACGAGTTTGGCGAGCCAGATTTGCCAGTTCCAGGTCTGATGTGGCCGATGGAGGTAATTGAAATCCTCTCACGAGTTGCCTGTTTCAACTGGACTGCTCGGTTTGCGGGTCGAATTTACATATGTCGGCATAGGTGTTCTTTTTGTTGTTGCTTGAAGGTTAACTAAATTCAACTGCTTTCACCTATTGTTATAAACCACCAACTCTGATTTGAGCACTCTAGACACAGTTTCGTTGTTGTGTATGTTGAGATTACCATTGAATTGAAAGTTTTGCCTTTACTATTTTCAAGGATGTAGAAAAAGTAGCCTAAACGAAGAATTCTTCGACAGGACACCACCTTTCAACTAAATGTTCCCAATGTTGATGGAAATAACTCTCACTTCGGCATGTGAATCGAAAAATGTTCACCCATTTTCGTGTTTGTTTACGATTTATTCGTCAGCTCATAACATTGCGACATCCAGCAGTCATCACATGATTCTAACCGGGGCCCAAGGAAAATATAGAGCAAAAAGTACCCTCCCCCTCCCCTACCCACCTCACATAAGCGACACGAACCGACCGACTGATCGACCACCCATCCACCCGTGTGCCATTTTGTTCCAATATCACCCGACGAGCGCCCGGGTCGAATGCATCCTCGATTTTCACCAACATCACGACTCCACTGAACCACTGACCCAAAGAGAGGGGAGAACAGCGCCAGTTGCCTTCGCCATCCGACCGTGAACGACTAAAAAGCACAGCGTGTTGTGTGACAATTTGATATAAAAACATAAAGTACATGAATTGTTCATTAGTTTCAGTTTGTTATGCTGTTTTAATAATGGGACACGTTACGAACGTAAAATGTGTGAACGTGAGAACCCTCGGAGCTGCTGTTGCCGACTGCCACTATTGCAGCACACAAAGTGGCTAAGATGGAGGGGAAGGAACTAAAATAGAGCAGCAAACTTCGATTGGCTGCTTAAAAGCCCATAAATAAGAGCGTTAGTATCACCAAGCATGCAAAATCAAGAGTTGGCTTAGGTACCGAAAACTGCGCTGTGCTAACACGAAAAAAAAAGTAACGGCATACGGAACACCTTTACTGGAAGAGAATGTGTTTAGTTTTTTTGGTAAGGTTGGCAATTTGGATCCATTTTATGTAAATGTGTTGCTGTATTGGACTTTTAGCGAGAGTTAAGACCAGGACTTGTTATGTCAACAAGGCTGGAATACCGTGACTCATGAAAGTTGGTTCACTCGTACGAGTGTATGTTCTATTTATAACTACTTATTTTACTTTCAAATTTAATTTATTCAATTTTGGATTCCAAATGTTGGGCTTTCCTTAAGATGATAGTCGCTTGATCATAAACATGATTGACCATCCAAGGTTGTCACTTCGTTATTGCCAGATCAGTTGTAATAACATAGAGAAACAACAGATGATGCTTGGGACTAGCATACATCCTCAATGTATAAAAATTAGTGTGGGTTGTGTTTTACATACAACCGGTTGACG